>APFE030078624.1:68615-128412 GCA_000404065.3 Pinus taeda | reverse complement strand
GGGGGAGAGAGAGAGAGTAGGGGATGATATAGAGAGACAGACAAGAAGTGAGAGATAGAGGGAGGAGAGAGAGGAGAGAAGGGGAGAGAGAGAGGGAGAGAAGGAGGGGAGAAAGGGAGGTATAAAGAGAGAGGGATAGAAAGGGATGAGGGATGGAGGAGAGAGAGAGGAGAGAGAGGTAGAGAATGTGGGTTAAGGAAGGGAGGTAGAGAGAGAGAGGGAGAAGGAGGAAACCAGAAAGAGAGAGAGAATAGGGACCCTCACTTATCTCCCCCCACCCCTCTCTCTCTCTTCTTATTTGTATCTCTATCTCAACCCTCCCCACCCGCCCCAATCTTTCTCTCCCCATATATACCTATCTCTCTCTCCATATCTACTAATCTATCCCCCCTTTTTCTTCCTCTCACTCCCTATCTATGTATGTATTTGTATCTTAGTCTTTCTCTCAACCCCTCTTTCAGCCTCACCCCATTCTATGCCTCTATCTCCCTCCCTCTCTCTTCCTCTATCTCCCCCCTCTAGCTCCATTTCTATCTCCCTCCCTCTCTCCTTCTCTTCCTTCCTATATCCTTCTCTCCCTCTCTCCCTAACTACCACCCCCTCTCTCACACTTCTTCTCTTTCTCTATCCCTCTCTCACCCCCTTAATCCCTCCTTACACACACACACACACAAAAACACATAAATACATATACATACATGCATACGTATGAGTATGTATGTGTACATGTGTGCACACAAACACATGGAAATAGAGAGAGGGATTTGGGGCGAGAGAGAAGGAGGGGATGGAGAAAGGGATCAAGCAAGAGTGGGGAGATGGAGGGAGATAGAATGGGAAGAAGAGAGAGAGAGAAGATGAGGGTGACACACCACCTACTCCTTCCTTGCTGGCATTTGTACATACAATGTATTATTTATTTGGGTCCGCAATACTCAGAATAGGTGCAGTAGTAAGTAAGTGTGTCAGTTGGTCAAAACTTTTTTGACAGTCCATGGTCCAAGTGAAGATTTTTCTTTCTTTTGCAAAGAGGTAATGGGGTATGCCACCTTGGAAAAATCTTCAACAAACCTCCTATAGTACCCAACCAAACCCATGAATGATCTTATATCAGCTACATTCTTTGGTACGGGCCATTCCATGATGGTTTTGATTTTCTCTCGGCCCATAGCTATCCCCCCCTTGGTAATGATATGTCCTAAATATTGAATTTGTTCCTTAAAGAAACGTTTTCTGTACTTGGCGTACAACTGATGCTCCCTCAGGGTTTGTAGAATAATCTGTAGATGTTCCTTATGCTCCTCTATATTTCAGGAATAAATCAAAATATCAACAATAAAAATTAGTACAAACTTATCCAAATATTGATGAAAAATGTTGTTCATTAGACACATAAAAGTCGTTGGAGTGTTAGTTAACCCAAACGGTAACACGATGAACTCATAATGCCCATAGTGAGTTCTAAAGGTTGTTTTGGCTATATCTTCTTCCTTTATTCTAATTTGATGGTACCCTAAGCGAAGATCAATCTTTGAAAATACAATCACACCCTTTACTTGGTCAAACAATTCATCAATATGAGGCAAAGGGTATTTATTCTTAACTGTCGGCTCGTTTAGCTATTGATAGTCCATGCACATCTGTAAGGTTCTGTCATTCTTCTTGATGAAGAGTACAGGGGCTCCCCAAGGTGAGACACTTGGGCATATATATTTTTTATCAAGCAGTTCTTGTAACTGCATTTTCAATTCAGTGAGTTCTGGTACGCTCATGCGATAAGGGGCTTGGGATACTAGGGAAACTCCAAGAATCAACGCAATGGTGAAGTCTATATTCCTCTTTGGAGGTAGTCCTGGAATCTCCTTGGGAAATATGCCTGGAAATTCTTGTACCATAGGTATATTTTCTAAAGTACTCGATTTTTCCGTTGAATTGATATACCCCACCTATATAGCATAAATCGGGCATCCCTTTCGAACACATTTTTCTAATTGGGAGGTTGTTACAAGTCTTATTTTCAGTTGTCTTCGTATACCCTGAATTTCTTGTCTCGTACTCTCTTCATCTATGTAATTAATAGTTTTGTCTTTACAATTAATGAGGGACCAACACTTCTCCAACCAGTCCATTCCTATTAGAACGTCATATGACCCTAATGGTAAGACATTCAGATCTGCCATAATAGTCTAACCTGCTAGTTTCAGAGGGCAATTGTTGACTTTAGCCAACACCCTTCTTTTTTCTCCTATGGCGAGTTTACTGGCCTAGGGTTTTTAAATTTAACAAATTGTAAATGACATTGCTCAACCACTTTTGGACTTATATAACTCAAAGTAGCTCTTGGGTCAATTAAAATAGACACAGTTTGGTCGAATACCTTACCTCCAAATTCCACCATTGTTGGTTGTTATTCTGCTTGATCATCTTCGAGGGCAGCATTGATTTTAGGAATATTCCTTGCTACTTCTCCCACAGTCGATGCTTCTTGAATCTGTACCACTTGATCTGTTCCCTTGCGGTACATACAATTTTTAACATAATTTGGTCCTCCACATCCTAAGCATTGCACTGGGGGTCTAGCTGCTATCTCCACTTTTGTTTTTCCAAATTGTTCATTTGTTTTAGACTCACTTGGAAATTTGAATATGGGCTAGTTTCTGTTCATATTTATGTTTAATTGACCTTTATGGGGTCCCTTGCTAATAGCAGTCTTATTTCCTTTGCTACCAGAGACAAACTTAATTCCCTTTTTATCAAACCACTTCTTTCCTCCATCACCCTTTGGTCTGTTATGTTGATAACATAGACGAGCTTTTCGTATAACCTCATCCACGGTCTTCGGATTGTCAAATTCAAGACGCTCCTTCATAAATAATGACAAACAGCTGATAAATCTCTGTACTTTTGCTTTCTCTTTCTCTTATGTAAGGAACATATCGCAACAATGATGTGAATTTTGTTATGAATTTGTCTATAGACAACTAACACAATTGAAGGTCATGAAACTCTTTCGCCTTCTCATTGTAAAATCTTCCAGTTAAGTATTTTTCCTTAAAATACCTTTGAAACTTTTCCCAAGTTACACTCTGCTCACTAAATCCACGCACTGTCTTCACCTCCTCCCACCACAAGGTGGCCTTTCCTTGCAATTGATAAATGACTAGGCTTCAAATTATGTTAATATTCATACAACTAGAAATACTTATTCATGTTGATAAGCCAAGCTTCAACAACTTTTGCTTGTTCACCATCAAAGAGGGGGGGTTTGATCTTTCAAAACTCACCTTGCAACTCAATTTTTTGTTTGCTTTTTGTGTTATGATACATTATTAGATTCCTCTTCTCGGTTTTCTTTGCCCCCTTCTGTGTCCGAGTTTTCATTTATGAATTCCTTCTCTCCAGACACGTTTCCATGTTTAGGACTGGGAATCGGTTGCTGCTGATTCTGCCTATCAGACAAAATTTTCATAATTTTCTCCTATTCTTGCATCAGTCTTTCGTTATCCGCTTGCAACCTCACCATTTCGTCTTTTAATTCTTGCACAATTTCGAAAATGGTAGCATTGGTATTACGCGACTCCTCTCCCAATTGTACCCATACCTGGGGATTGACTTTTGGAAAGGATGTTGGTCTCATTCTTGTTACGGATTTGTGTGGTGTAAGCCCAGTCCTCCTCATGCTGGTTGCTTTTCCTTCTCTTTTCTTTTTACTCTTTCTGTCTCTGTGCACATCACAAAAACTGTTATTTTGTTGTTCCAGAGGTCTCAGTTTTGCAACCTCAACACTCTGATACCACTTGTCACATCTCTTAATAAAAACAATAATTAACACAATACAATGATAAAACATAAACAAAATTTTGATTTCATAGATCTATAAAGTATTAATGATCAAGTTATTATATGGCCACATGTAATATTACTACTTAACACACATTCTACACATATTACAAGTAATATATATATATACATATTTCACATGATTTAAGTTTAATGATTCTATAACCTAACACATTGAACCTTGGATTCCCACCCCCAAGAGATGGCAGGAGCAGACTTCTGGACGATTCTGGTTGCTTTCCAGTTGTTCATCACCTTCTCCGTATGGTCACCCCATCAACAGTCCTCTACAACTCAACTCCATCGGATGGCTAAGAGTATTTTCCTTAATTCCTTTGTCTGATGTATCCTCGGGCAATTTTGGCATTTCTTTCTTTGTCTGGCAGAGCTGCCTGATTCCGGGTCATGGCTTCAGGGTTTCTCTTTGGTTTGCCTTTGCTTCTTCATGTTGTTGATGATACCTCCCTTGCTCTGTTGTAGTTTCATTGTGATTGCTTGTTGGGTGGTTAGTTCACTGAGACGACCCTGGTGCTTCTTCCTTGAAAGAATTTCACACAGCATACCCATCGAGGTAATGAGATGTCTGTTTGTTCTTTAGTATTTTCATTTTGCAGCTGAAATTTGTTAGCTCTACCTTTTTAATTAACAATGCTTACTGTTTCGGTTAGGTTTTGCCAAAGGCTTCCAGCAGTAGGAGAATGATCATTCCGGGTCGAGACCTTACCTCCCTGTGCCGGTCAACGAATTTGCAGTCTCAATGCCCCATCCAAACTTCGGGTAGAGTGAAAGATTATCTGGGAATTTCTTGGTACGAAGGGTTTAGAGTCTTAAGGGTTTCATTGGCTTAACTTTGCTAACTTGTTGTTTAATCCTTGAACTGTTCGTAGAACTTGTCAGTGGTTGTCTATAAATTTTCTGAATTCTAGAGTATGGATTCCCAGGGCACTATATTTCTCGACTAGCTCATAAAGTCGTCATTTTGTTTAAATTTAAGTTTTGGGTATGTAATCTTGAGATGGGTTGCTATTTTTCCCTTGAAATCATGTTGTAATTTAACTTATGGCAGTTGTGGATGGATGATTTTTGTAATCCGGCTTTCCTTATTTGATCAAAACTTTATTATGCCGAACCTTTGTGCCTTGCATGCTTGATTATTATCTATTTATGCATATTTGGAAGGATATCAAAATTCTTACTTAGCACAAGTCTATGTTTTGCAAAGTTCTTATAAGGTTTTCATTCCGCGCTGGCTCGACCTTCTCCAGGATTATAAGGGCATTAATCAGTTAACCAATTTTTAAGGTTTTGGTATTTTACGCAAGATTATTATATGTTTTGTTGCCAATTTTGACATTAATTCTGCTATGCATTTGGGGTTTACCCATGCCTTAACAAGAATTTGTTTATTGTTTTCCTCTATTATTACTACAACATGGACATGTTAGTCTTCTTTTCTGGCGGTTTCAAACATATCTGGGCTATATTTCTATTTCTCTGCATTAATTTCTGCATGGTATTTGTAATAAATTCTTTTTTCTGCCTTATTTCTTAAGGTTCTTAAGGTGATTTTATTTCGGGTTTTCTTTTTGAATGAACTCATTAAGCTTGATTCGCTGTAGAATTTAATATACTGGTTCCACTTGTTTTTAATAGCTAAAGGGTATGAAAGTGTGGAAACCCTACAACAGTAATTTTCCTATCTGGAATGTCTCCAATAATATTGTTTCCTTTCTAGAACTGAGAATTCTTTTGCTAGGAAGGTTTTCTAACAATTTCATTATTTACAGAGAGTTTCTTGCTTTTCTAACTTCCATTCATAAAGATTTATATATAATAAATTCCAATCTCTTTTATAGTTTTTCCACTGTAGTTTTTCTTTAAAGTTTGCACATTGTAGTTTTTCTTTAAAGTTTGCACATCTTGCTAGACAACTAATATGCGAAAATAGTTCTAAATACAAACTTTGGACTTTGCTGAAATAACTCATCTATTTCTTTCAAACAGAATTCAGAGTTTTATTTTTAATAGTATGTTTCATGTTCCAAGATATGTTTCATGTTCCAAGATATCAATACTTATCTCGTTCTGTAGAATTTAAAGTTGTCCTCTTGGACCAAGTTTCAACTATAAGTTGACAAGTTTCCTTCCAACCATGAAGTCTCCCCTTAGTCTTATCATAAGTCTCGCCCTAGTCTTATCATTTCACAGCTATCTGGTCTTAACCAAACTTAGCGTCTCCCCCAGTCTTATCATTTCACAACTATCTGGTCTTAACCAGACTTAGCTAGCTCCTGGACCCGTCTGACATATCAACATAGAAACATCTTCTTTACTTCTCCTTTCTTCATCTCAGGTACCAATACCCTCTTGATTTCTTCTTGGAGAATAAATCTTCAAGGAAGTAGTTAGGGATAGGTAACTGCCTATCCTAACTACTTGACATGTGAGAGTTACAAGATTTGTTATCACCCAAACATTTGCTTTATGCATAACTTAATCAAAATCTTAAATGTATAAATTTATATAGTAATATCTAATTTGTTTAACCGCGATAATTAAATATTTACAATCATTGAGGATATCACAAGGTGGATCCCTTGTCCCACAAACCAGGAGGTGTCTACACCAATTTGGGACAAGGGATCCACCTTGCTTTCATGAAACTATGAAATTAGCAGTTAAAAATTATGACACGTGCTTTCAGGTTATTTTTTATTGATCTGATGATACAAAAGGTAAGAACTAGCAGTTCATATTTTTTGATAATTTTTTGTCATTAGATAGATCTTTAAAAAATACACACGAAAAAATATGTATATATAAAATATATATATTTTTATCTATTGAAAAAAATATGAGTTTGTTTTATGAATTATTTTTGGAAAAATATATATATAAAACAAAATTTAATTAAATGTAAATATTAATATACTTTTATGTTTTTTTTATTATTTAAAATAATTTATGATATTAAAATCTTTAGAATTTTGACAAAAATGCATGGTACGATACTTTTCAAAAGAGAAAACGTGTTCAGTCAATTTTCGCTGAGGAGAGCACAACTGTTTTTAATCAAGCTTCAGCGGGCATGGTTATTTTATTTGGAGTTGTTTATAATGTAATTTTTTGGAGATTTCGGTGACGAAATCCGGTGAAAGAAATTGAGGTTAAATCTTGATTTGTTGCAGTTAAAATGGTTTTTTAACTGCATATTTGGATTCAGCACCCTGAGAAAACCATGAAACACTTTGATTGTGCATAAACTAGCTATCAAACTTGCCATTCCAATAAATTGCTGCCGGATTTTAACCTGAAAAACCCACCGAAAAAGCTTTCAAAAAGTCGCGTTATAGACAACTGCATTTTATTTTACAAGGGACCAGGAGCGCTGTCATTAAGTCAATGATAGAAACACAAAAGTCAGAGTCAACCGCGGGCGACCGGCTACACGCCTACTGGTTCATCTTGACTTTAACAGCGTCAAGCGCGGGCGACCGGCTACACGCCTACCGCTTCATCTTGACTTTAACAGAGTCAAGCGCGGGCGACCGGCTTCGGCAGGGAAGCATTGACACGTGGAGGCTAGCCTCTCTCTGGAAGCTAAGGGTGACATTGACGTACAATTTGCGTATACGGCAACTATATGGCCACGTGGACGGTGATCGAGGGTCTTCTCAATTAAATAATTTTTAATTTTCGTTTTACTGTGCCAACTCCTGCCTCATCTTTTCCTATCTCATCTGTGTTGGGATTTGCTTCTGTGAGGGTTTTAGAGTTTCTCTGTCTGCTCTTTAGTTCTTAGATCTTTGCTTGGTGAGACTTCGACTCTTTCTGCTCTGCAAAAATGTCGTGCTGTGGAGGAAATTGTGGGTGTGGCTCGAGCTGCGGGTGCGGCAGTGGCTGCAAGGGGTGAGCGTTCCATCTTATTCAGTTAATTAATTATGCTTATTGGTGAGATCCCTTGGGATTTTAGCGTAAAAAACGCCCCCTCCTGCCTTCAGTGAAGAAAAAGATGACGAGCTTCCACGAAAAGCATTCATGGTCTTTCCTGGTTATGTTGATTTCCCTATTTTATCTTCATATACACATTTGCAGCAGTACAGACGAAGTGTCGTGGCCGGCTCCTCGCTGCAACACCACCAATACGTATCCTTCATTTGAATACAGCGCTGAGTATCCTTCATGTAGACGCGTCCCTAAGAAGGTTTAATATTATAGATTCGTCGGGGCATCCCATTTTGGCTGGGGAGATATATCCCTTGTTGGCTGCCAAGAATGTCTGTCAATAGCAATCGAATCTTTGTTCACCTGTTAATGATATGCCTCTTTGCAATTCGCAAACGATTGAAGAATGCTGTATTTGGAAGGCCTGATGAACGTATTCGAGAATCCGTTTTTTTTATTTTATTTTGTCTGTTATCCTGTAATATGCCAATATATGCCACTGATTGTATCTTTGTTGCAATTTCTGAGATAGCTGTGAATTTTCATTTGTACTGTAGTTCACTATATGGGGGACAACTCACAAATCAATGAAGATGAGCAACCGGTCAGGCAGGGGCAAGTCCTAGTTGAGATTCCTAACCTCTCCAATGATTTCAGAGTGTTTAAAATGGAAACATTGGCAGCTGCCACACAAAATTTTCATGATGATAACAAGCTCGGTGAGGGAGGATTTGGCAGTGTATACAAGGTAACATACCTTACCAAAGCTTATAGTCTATCTAGTATTACAATACAAGTGTGGATTGATAGGTCCAATGAAAACGAATTGAAAACCTAAATACATTAGGAGGACAATTAAATTAAGCGAATCTTCACCTTAATTTTCTCTCAACCACTCAGGGAACTACTCCAGAGGGAAACGAAATAGCAGTGAAGAAACTGTCCTTAGGTTCTATGCAAGGAAAAAAGGAGTTTTTCAATGAAGTTAAGCTGGTGGCCAAAATTCAACATCGAAATCTTGTGAGGTTACATGGATGTTGTGCAGAGGAATCAGAAAGATTGCTGGTTTATGAATACTTACCCAATAACAGCCTTGATAAAAGCAAGCAACATTTTGTTGGACAGCAACTTGAAACCGAAAATAGCAGATTTCGGGTTAGCTAGACTTTTTGATGAAGACGAAACTCATGTCAAAACAAGAATTGCTGGAACTCGGTAAGATTTCAACACATAAACTACTCCTTATTAAACTACTATGGGTGTCAAGACTTGTCCTTATTAAACTACTTCCCAAGTAATAAGATTGATTACAAAGGATGCCATTCCTGCCTTCACTCTTTTCTTTTTGTAAGATGCAGGAATGCAGTTTTCTTTTTTACATATCTTTTACTTTCCCATATATTTGTCAACTGACATTGTAATTTGTAGAGGATATATGGCACCAGAGTATGCTATGCATGGGCAATTGTCTGCTAAAGCTGATGTTTATAGCTTCGGGATTCTTCTTCTGGAACTTATGAGTGGAAGAAAAAACACGGATTTTAATTTATCCCCTCAAACGCAGTTCCTTTTAGAATGGGTAAGATAAATTTACAATATTTATGTTACTAAGATCATGTTATTCAGTTCATTTCTTATGGTAGTTAAAATAAATTTGTCACAAAGTCAGGTAATTTTGAAGACATGGTAAAAAGGTCTGAAAATTGTTGGGTTGTTATGTACACAAGCCAAGGCATCACTTCGCCCATCAATGTCTACAGTCAACTTGATGCTTTCAACTAATTTTGTTATGTTACCAGAATCCACAGAACCTGCTTTTCTGAGTTGTTGTTCTGCAACCATCTCTTCTTCTGCTCAATCGGACACCCCTGGCCGAGCTCCCCCATCCAATGCCAATGCTCCAATTAGTGAGTTGGAAGCCAGGTAATTGTAGGTTGTTGATTCTCCATTTGCACAACTGTTATGCAACCAAACATATGACCGTTGGTGTCACATCATAGCGAATAAAAAATGGAGGTTACATGGTTGATGCAATTCTATTAGGATTGAAATTGATTCTTTATTATTCTGATTTTAAATATTATAATTCTAAAATATATAGATATTAAATTAAATATTTGATGGGTTAAGTTTTTATTGCTCAAGCTTTTTCTTTTTCTAATAGGAAGATGGGTTCAATTCTTATACATGTTTGGGTTAGGCTTTGTATTTGTCTAAATATTATTTCTAGAAAAAAATATTATTTGTGACCATCATCCCTAGCAATGAGTGCTAAATGGAATCATATACAAATAATTTTTGTTTCGATTGTTTTTATTTTTTCCTTTGCAATTGTACCAAATGCTGCAAAGGAAACACCGTAAGTGGATAACATATGGAAGAAGAGCATATATGAAGACATATGTGATATGTTATGTGATCTAATGGGAGCCCATATGATAATTGGAGAATTAAATGAAATAAGAACCAGAAGACAAGTGGATTGTCAATATTGCATAAAGTTTTATTAACCTTGGACAATTAGTTTCAATTTCCAAAAACAAACATATTCAACGACGAAAATGAATGATTAAAAGTACCTTAAATGATATAATGATGCAAGAATGACATCCAAAAGGTTGTGGGATATACATTCTTGTCACCCTGGAAGGTGGATGACCTAGAGTGCTGAAAGTAATGCTTCCATATCATGTGTTCCATGTGTATTACAAGCTGCCAGTGAGTATTCCAAGGTGTTATTCTAGATGTGGTTGTTTCCCATGTGTATGAGTTGTTGTTGTGTCATGTCCCAGTCATGGATCCACTTTCTTAGGATCTAGATTTGTCGAAGTTAGTAATTTGTATGCTATATATATGTAACTTTTGTGATCAATAAAGATATGAACATGGATTTTAATTTATCCCCTCAAAGGCAGTTCCTTTTAGAATGGGTAAGATAAATTTATAATATTTATGTTACTAAGATCATGTTATTGAGTTCATTTCTTATGGTAGTTAAAATAAATTTGTCACAAAGTCAGGTAATTTTGAAGACATGGTAAAAAAGTTCTGAAAATTGTTAAAATGTCTTAGAATTTGTAAATGACATCATAAAAGGGCTCGACATTGTTAGTGGGCAAAGCCCGTATCATAACTATTTCTATTTTGTTCTTTAGGAATTTGTTAGGGTTTGTATTTATATAGTAACTATTTCAATTTTGTTTTTTTAGGAATTTGTTGTGGTTTGTATTTGTATATGTGTTTACCATATTGATGATAAATCATACTTGCTGGTTCGAAACTTGGATGGAAAATTTGATATAGATCACAAAATCTTTAATTCAATATATTTTAATCTCTTTTTTATCTTATGAGTAAGTTTTCAACCAAACACAACGTAACTCAACTCAACTGTAACCCATTACACTGTAGAATCCCCAACCTTTTAAAATTTTAAAAGCTTTGAATTCATTATATGTAACCACCGTTTGTCTAACCACCTTGACCTTTTCAGAGATCAAGTTTATATAACTTGGGTGATTTAACCTAAACTAATTACCCATTTTATATGAATTACATATAAAGTTTGCCATGCCAATTTGACGATGTATTCTGGTTCTGCAGGCATGGGGATTATACAAACAAGGAAATGTTGTGGACATGATTGATCCAGCAGTAATTGAAAGTTGCGGCCCCGATCGGGAACAAGCCTTGAGATGTGTTCACGTTGGGTTGTTATGTACACAAGCCAAGGCATCACTTCGCCCATCAATGTCTACAGTCAACTTGATGCTTTCAACTAATTTTGTTATGTTACCAGAACCCAGAGAACCTGCTTTTCTGAGTTGTGGTTCTGCAACCATCTCTTCTTCTGCTCAATCGCACACCCCTGGCCGAGCTCCCCCATCCAATGCTGATGCTTCAATTAGTGAGTTGGAAGCCAGGTAATTGTAGGTTGATTCTCCATTTGCACAACTGTTATGCAACCAAACATATGATCGTTGGTGTCACATCATAGCGAATAAAAAATGGAGGTTACATGGTTGATGCAATTCTATTAGGATTGAAATTGATTCTTTATTATTCTGATTTTAAATATTATAATTCTAAAATATATAGATATTAAATTAAATATTTGATGGGTTAAGTTTTTATTGCTCAAGCTTTTTCTTTTTCTAATAGGAAGATGGGTTCAATTCTTATACATGTTTGGGTTAGGCTTGTATTCGTCTAAATATTATTTCTAGAAAAAAATATTATTATTTGTGACCATCATCTTAAGCAATGATTGCTAAATGGAATCATATACAAATAACTTTCGTTTTGATTGTTTTTATTTTTTATTTTGCAATTGTACCAAATGCTGTAAAGGAAATACCGTAAGTGGATAATATATGGAAGAAGAGCATATATGAAGACATATGTGATATGTTATGTGATCTAATGGGAGCCCATATGATAATTGGAGAATTAAATGAAATAAGAACCAGAAGACAAGTGGATTGTCAATATTGCATAAAGTTTTATTAACCTTGGACAATTAGTTTCAATTTCCAAAAACAAACATATTTTACGACGAAAATGAATGATTAAAAGTACCTTAAATGATATAATGATGCAAGAATGACATCCAAAAGGTTGTGGGATATACACCCTGGAAGGTGGATGACCTAGAGTACTGAAAGTAATGCTTCCATATCATGTGTTCCATGTGTATTACAAGCTGTCAGTGAGTATTCCAAGGTGTTATTCTAGATGTGGTTGTTTCCCATGTGTATGAGTTGTTGTTGTGTCATGTCCCAGTCATAGATCCACTTTCTTAGGATCTAGATTTGTCAAAGTCAGTAATTTATATGATATATATATGTAACTTTTGTGATCAATAAAGATATGAGAGTGATTTGTGTTGTGTGTCATAATGTGCTCCCTCTATTTTTGTAACATGGTATCAGAGCTGGTATAGGATTGATTCCCTCAAGGGAGGTCCAGGAATATGTGAGGGGTCCTGAGTGTTATTGTTTCTTTACATATTAGTAAAGATGTGTGAGAGTTTATTTATAGTGTGTGAAATTGTTTGTGATCCTATGTGTAGATTTTTTTTGTTTGTTTGCAACTTCTTCAAGCATCGTCAAATCCTTCCATCATCTTGCTAGTTGTAAAGTTATGTTTGTTCTTATCTTCTTAGAACCTACAAAGGAGTTAAATTCATGCCTGGGTGGTTTTGTCAAAATTGTGTGCATTGTCGTATGATAAATCTGCAAAATTGTGCCCATGAACTATACATGCTATTGCACGGATCTGGACTTGAGATCTAGTGTGGAGGAGTTTCAAGTGGCCAGTGATATATGTCAAAAGTGTTAAAATTGGAAGTAGATCTCAATTTTTCACTTATGTGGGGAAGAGATCTTTGCATCAGATGTTTCTGTTGCAATCTTTTTCCGATCTCAAATTTTGGAGTTTTCATTTTAAACATATTGAGTATGGTCAACTCAATATGTGAGTGTAAGTTAGTTGGAATTGACCACTCTAATAAATAATGCTTTGTGAAAACAAGAAAGCTCCAAGACAAAGATTGAACCAGATGAACAACTTTTGACCTATGCTAAGTAGGGATGTGGTGACTTGTCTATGCCTTAATGACAGTTGATAGTTTGATGATTATTGAGTTTGTAGTTGTGAAATGTTTCAATTATGGTCATAAAAAGGGTTGGTGATTCTTAAATTGGAAGCCCCGGTGTGTGAAACATCAATTCTTGTGTGTTAATAAGGTCAAGTCATTTGATCAACTTTTGAACACATTTAGTATCTGGACCCCCATCCTAGCAGCTGTCAGATAGACGAAAGCGAAATATCCGACAGATGGTGGTTGTTCCATAAGATGGTTCATTACTTGACGACTCTTATCGCGGAAGCCCCGATGAGATGAGGTGTCAATATTGTTGATCTTGCAAAGTCCATCAACAATGGTCAGAGGCGGTTATGTTTTAAATGGAGGTCAAGTGACAACTCGAAGATGTGGTGGTGAAAGAGCGGTGTTTGTGAGATTCCAGTGTGGACGTGAGTGTTGATGAAGACCAATCAGACATAGATTTTCCTTGTTGTTGTAATATGTGTTTTCAATGTTTTCCATGTAAGTATTAAGTGATGGTGTTCGAAGCAATGCTTCCATGTCATGTGTATTACAAGTTGTCAGTGAGTATTCTGAGGTGTTATTCTAGACGTGGTTATTTCCCATGTGTATGAGTTGTCGTTGTGTCATGTCCCAGTCAGAGATCCACTTGTTGGGCATGACCTAACTTGGTCCAGTTTTGGTCAAAGACTCCGCATTTTAAGGAGTGAAGTGCGTCAAGTCTGCGAAGCACTATTTACCATGCAAATGTCTAGGGGCTTCAGGGTGGGTCAAAGCCCCTCATTTTGTAATGGGTATTGGGGTTCTAGTTCATTGTTTTGTTGAGTCCATTGTATGTGGACCATGGTTTTTGTAGGAATGTAATGTATTTCAGGACATGTAATGATTTGTCGAATATCATCTTTAGATAATTAGAATAGATCATAGAGAGAGAACAAGTATCGAGTCTTTTGTTATGTGTTTTGGGTCTAAGGAAAGGCTCCGCAGCTGAGTACGCGGAGCCCTGGGAAGAGTCTACAGTTGAGTGCGCAAACCACCTGCAGCGAGGTGCGTAGGTCGAGAAGTTGTATGTACTGAAAAGTTCTATCTTAGTAAAGAAGAAGAAGTTTTGGTGAAGTCTTTTGTATTTGTATCTATTATTTGTGTTCTATCAGTTTATGCGAAGTAATTTCCAGTAATTGGCATGTTAGCTAAATGATTATGACAACGTCTGTAGTTAGAATACATTGCACAATAATGTTGTGAATGTTAGAAGGATAATTAAAGTACAGAAAAGAAAAGTTAAGAGCCACTCCGTGCAGTTTGTTAAGGCTACAGAAGCCTGGTTCTGGAATCACCCATAGCCACCTTGGGTGAGACTTCGACTTGCTTGTGGGTAGTTGCCGAAAGGGCCAACATTTGAGGGTTTTGTTGGTGTGAAGTACAAGATGAACCTAGGTCAAGCCCAACCCAACCAACAAATGGTTCTGTTACTGGGACCAAGATCTGTTTGAGGTATGTGGATGTTGCATCCATCAAAGAAGGAAATACAAGATTGGGTAGATAAAAAGGAAAGAGAATTTTCACTTCAAGAAAACTGAAATCTACGATTGTCGACTGAAGCTTCGCTGCAGAAGTATCTCTTTACAGAACATCACGATATCTTCTTCGCGACGTTTGTTTATAAACTATATGAATGGGTATCAAAGTTGACCGAGCATAATACTTGTTTAAAAAACGATGAGACTACCATGTGGAGCCCTGAAGAGCGGTTGATTTTTGGATTGACAGTACCCTAAGACAATTTATTATTTAATTCACAATACATGCGACTATATCTTACAATGAAGCTAAGCGAAGATTTTTCAAGGGTTTGCGAGGTAAGTACCTAAATTCTTTGAAGCTGTGGATTAAAATGTTTTTGTATGAAAAGGGTTTACTATGAATGCAGTAAAATTAATGTTCGGATGAAGATGGAGTAAGTCCAAACGAGGACTGGGGTCTACGCAAAGTGGAAAGCGATATAGAGTAGAACATGATAAGCCTCATCGTTGGGTAATTGTATGGGCCTTAATTCACCTCCTAGCTTAGTTAAACTAGCTATTCTCACAACTTATTGCATACTTTTGATTATATTTTGTTTATGAGATGAGTTAGAGTTGGATATTTTGCTTTGTGGTCTAATGTGCATTTAATGCAAGATTAAAGGATAAAAGAAATGAATTTTGATGAAGACCTTGGTCAAAACTCGAATGGGACAAGGGAGAGGAATGATAGGAGGTAAATCATCCTCATTTACTACCCCTCCATTCGAATATTCCTCCATCAGCTCGGAGTGCAAACAACCAAATCATGAGAACTAGAAGGCAGCCGAGCAAGTGAAAGTCAAAGCACCAGTTTATCTCGAGTTTGGGAGCCGAGCCTCCCTAATTTTAAGGAAGTCGTTAGAGACTTCAACCATATAAGTAGAGAGGCCTAGGACCTCAGTAGGATTCAGACTTTTGATTGTAAAACTTTACTCTATTTTCGAGCTGCAAGACTTGTGACAATTTTTTGATGTAATCCATTATTTTTGATAATAAGAATAAGCTTTGTTTTGATCCAGCACTGAGTTAACTCAGAGGGCTGAAGCTCTTGGGTTAGAGCCCAACCCTAGCAACTAAGGATCCTCTTTATTGTACATGTATGCTAGCATAGATTCATGGTTTAATCATTCATTTGCTTAAGTAGCTGCATTTTCAATACAACAGTGTAGCACATATATTCATGGCTTAATTGTTCATTTGCTTAAATAGCTGCATTTCCATTACAACAATGTACTGCATAGATTCATGGTTTAATCGTTAATTTGCTTAAGTAGCTGCATTTCGATTACAACAATGTAGCGTAGATTGGTTGTGTTTTAGTTTGCTTCCATTTGTGCATTCTTTTAATTCACAGGTTAGCAAGGAGAAAAAGATCACCATAAGGTTGTCAGCAGGTGTCTCGGCCTCACCTCTTCCCTCTAGGACCATGACTTGAGCAACCCCAAAAACACAGATTTTTGGTTCTCACATGAGCTTTGGAGTTTGTCGTTTTGATTCAGTACTTGGTTCATTTCACCGTTATCTTCTTGTAATAAGTTCTCACTCATATTCTCATTTCCTTCAGCACTTTCTTCATGCATAATATATGTTGAAGCCAATAAATCATGTCATAGTCTGATTATACCTGTAGATCTCCTTACCGTTCGATCCATAACAAACCTACCCAATTGCCGTTAACCGCGTGTTCTATATTCATTTCAACGTTTGACTTTAGGTGCTCCAACGGCTATTGCGTCACCCGATTGCCAACTAACTTGGTCGATATCCACCGTTGATCAATCCTGCATGATCCAACAGCTATCGCGCAATCTCGCGTGAATTCTTGCACAACCGATATCCGATCGAGAGCACGCGAGAAAAGTGGTTTTCTCGAGATATGTGTCATTCACTTAGGCTAATCGTGTAAAATTTAGGAATTCCACTTACAACTTTGAGGGTGCGCAAGAAACTACTTACCACCTAGGAAGACCTCTCCATCATTCCGCAAGTTTTTTTTCCTTCTGTTGCCACATGACTTAATTTGTCCATCCATCTATTCACTTAATCCCTTGTGATAAGATCTCTTCCATTCATCTCCCGTTAATCCTGTTTGTCCATCGATTCACTTAAACTCCGCGATAAGATCTCTGCCGCTCATCTTCCATTAATCCTGTTCAACCATCTATTAACTCAATCTCTTATGATAAGGTCTTCGCTGCTCATCTTTCGTTAATCCTGTTCAACCATCTATTAACTCAATCTCCTACGATAAGATCTCCACTGCTCATCTTTCGTTAATCCTGTTCGTCCATCTATTCACGTAATCTCCTGCGATAAGATCTCCACCGCTCATCTTCCTGTGCACTACTACTTCATTACGTCTTCCTTTTGCTGATTTCGATCTTCGCTTGACTCCTTCCCGAACTTTGTTTTGCATATCATTTAAACGCTGCCACTTCTGAGCTTCGATTTGGCTGTTCAATTAGACTCTAACACTGTGCGGTCATCAAAAAAACCAGAAAAGTGAAAATAGATTTAATCTAGATTCCTTTCTTACACATTAGTTTGGTTTGATGCTCTTTACTTCTATAACTTAGATAACAGCATTAGGTTAGTGTTGATTTAGGAATTTTTCTTAGCATAGTTGTTTAAATGGTTAATTAGGATATGGTGTGATTTAGCATTACATGTTGTTTTCTTCATTACTGCAGTAGAGTAGCTCTCTTAGAATATATTTGCTCTTCTTCAATCAAAGAATCAAGCTTCTTCTGACTATATAGAAGTTTGGCTTGGAACCCCTGGGGTAGGACCTTCACTTCTACTTGTGCATATAGCACTGTCACCTCCAAGTTTGCATGAACCCCGGGTTGATATGTAAAGCTGGTAGTCCAGGAGTTGCAACATCCTTGCTGCAATTCTGGCGCTCATCACTTTTTGGCGCCATTTTCGGGGAGGTGTCTGAGTAGAATGTGAGTATTGCTTTCTTTTCTTCTATTTCTAGTCTCCAATTTTCTTCCATTAATTTATTTATGCAAAAGTAATATAGTAGCTTCCTTTCTTTCAGTTGTCATTATCTGTTTTCCTTTCCATTCTACAAGTAGAATTTCAATTCAATAAGTAGTTGTTGTTGTTGTTGTTGTTGTTTTTTTTTTTTTTTTTTTTTTTTTTTTTTTTTTTTTTTCTGTTAATAGTTTTCGTTCAATCAACAATTTCATTTCTGCAAAGTACTTTCCAGCTTAAAAAATCTTATAAAATCCAACCCAAAAACATTTCCTTTCATGCCTCGTAGGAATAGGGACAATTTAGGGAAATTCTTGCCAAATACTCCCATTAAATCCAATAGCCAACCTTTTCTTTTCTCGAGTGGCTGTGAACTGGAGGAACCTTTAGGTGAGCAACCTGACATATTTGAAGAACCTATAGGGGAAGAAGAAGAAGAGGAACCCATTCCTACTGAACCAATGGTTGAAAACCGAAATGATACAGGAAATAGAGAGAGAATTGAGGGTGCATTCCCCATCAAAGAAACCAATGGGGACACTAAGATGAAGAATATAATCCCCTCTGCTCTACCTTATTTCCATGGCTTGACCACAAAGGAACCTGACACTTTCCTATTTGAGTTTTTCGTTATATTCTGAACCTATGACTATATAGATGATGAGTAAAACTTAAAACTATTTCCATCTACCCTCAAGGATGCAACATTGTGCTGGTTCATGGGTTTACTTGGAGATAACATCAAAACTTGGGCTAAGATGCAATAGGATTTCAACAACAAATATAGGGACTACTGTAGGTCAAAAGGATACTAAAGAAGAGATTTTCAAGATGACCATTGGCCAGGATGAATCCTTGGAAGACTATGAAGAAAGATTTCAGCTCAGTTACAAAAGGGCTAGGTGCACACTTGACCCCGAGTCACTAAAGCTGGTCCTTCTTAGAGGAGTAAGGGAAGATCTTCTGGATACCTTACATTTGTTAGTAGGAGGTGGTGTCTACCAATTACCCTATGAAGATATCAACACTGTCTTTAGAAACTGTTCTAGGGCAGCCAGGAAAAAGGGTAGGAGTAGTCAACTTATGGCTAGTACACCATCTTCCAACTCATCCATCAAGGGTGAAATTGGAAATATGCTGGAAGATTTCAAAAGTGAGATGTTGCAAACCCCCGCCTTACAACTAGACACCATGAACATCAAAAGGAAGAAAGAGGAAGCAAAGAGAACCTTGGCCATATTTTGTCTTAAATGCACTAGGAGGCATCCTAGGAACGAATGTCCATTGAACTGTATTGAGATTTGCTTAGTCTATGAATAAAACCACTCCAAATACAAGTATCCTTCTTTACCCAGACTCAAAGCTGTATATTAAGGAGATGAACGGGTCAATGAGCAGCTTTGCTACATCAACCAAAGGAGACCTCTTGGGCCTAGACCATACCAACAGGGTATGCAAGGGTCATCCCATGCATATTACAACCCCAACCAAACCACAAATATACCTTCTTGGGGATCCCCTACTCATCCTTCATGGTCTACACCCCCTCCTTGGTCCTATGCATCTCAATATCATTCCCAGCGAGCCAACCAGTCATTTCAACCTTATGTTCTGCCACAACCTCAATGGAATACCCTACAACAGGGGTGGAGGCCCTAATACAACAATGCTCCAGCTCTATTGCCTCCACCACCTACCCAACCACAAATCCTACACTCTGCTCCACCCAAGCAACCCCAGATGCCTGCCTAGCCAAATCCGAACCCGAGAAATAGGCAACCTCAACAAGTATACAATATAGAGACATCATACCCAACTTATGTTGTAGAAATCCAGGAGATCAACCTAAGATCTAGGAGAATTCTCCCAAATAACCAACCTCCCTCTCCACATAGGGAGGTGGAGGAACAAAGAGAGGAAAGCAACCTTAAATTAAATCCACCTTTTTCGGAGAGATTTCCCCAACCACTCCAGCCTACCGAGAAGAAACTGAACTTTTGGGAGAATTGAAAAATCTATGTATAAAGATCCCCCTTCTCCAAGCAATAAAATATGTTCCCATTTACAATAAGTTGATTAAGGAGAAATGCTTCAAGCATCCACGAAGAAGAAAAATGGATTCCCCTACCATTAATGTCATTGGGAAATTGTCCGACTTAATGATGGGGCAGGTAATATGTCCGAAATATTTGGACCCTGGAAGCTCTGTAGTAGATGTGCACATCAATGGTACCATTGTCCCACACACTCTGATTGATCTGGGGGGCTGCCATTAATGTGATGACCAAGGACACCATGCTCAAACTCAACCTCCAAGGGTCATTGAGGAAGACTATAACAGTTCTGCAACTTGCAGACCGTTCCACAGTCATCCCTGAGGGAATTGTGGAGAATGTGATGGTCTCCGTTGACTCTTGGGAGTACCCTGTAGATTTTCTAGTTCTCCAGCCTAAGGCTAAGCTTATTGGTTACCCTCTCATCTTTGGGAGGCCATGGTTGGCCACAGTCCATGCTTACATTAGTTGCAGAGCGGAATATGACCATCAAGAACTGGCATATGTCCAAACAGTTAGTCCTATACCCTCCTACTCAACTTTAGCTAGAGCATGATTTACCTTTATGGTTGGAGGAGGAAAAAAATGAGGCTTATTCAGCCCAACTTTATGCTTTGGAAGCAACCATAGGAGGAGGACAACAAGATGAGGATGACTTAATTGAAAATTTACTCCAAAGTCCAACTCCTAGTTCATTACCATTAGAAGAAGAAGTAAGGGAAACCCAAAAAAATCATCCAATTGAATTATGCTTGGCTAATTCCAACCCACTCCGTGTCAAAAACATAGAATTTGGCTTAGAGAAAACTTTGAAAATTGATCCATCTCTTTCTTCTCTTGAAGAGGAAAATCTATGCAACATGTTGAGAGAAAACTTAGAAGCCTTCGCTTGGAGTTATAAGGAAATGAAGGGAGTACACCCCTCAGTGTGTACTCACCACATTTACATCAAAGAAGGTTTCAAGTCGGTCCGGTAACCACAAAGGAGGATGAATCCAACTCTTAAAGATATAGTCAAAGAAGCACTGCAAAAACTGCTAGATGTAGGATTCATTTACCTTATCTCCGATAGTGAGTGGGTCTCTCCTTTAGTGTTAGTTCCAAAGAAAAATGGTAAGTGGAGGGTTTGTGTCGATTATAGGGAGTTGAACAAAGCCACAAAGAAGGATCATTTTCCCCTACCCTTTATTGACCAAGTGCTAAATGGCCTGGCAGGGAAGAAGTTCTTTTCTTTCCTCGATGGATTCAGTGGGTACAACCAAATCCAAATCTACCTAGAAGACCAAGATAAGATCACATTCACCGGTCCTTGGGGTACCTTTGCCTATAGGGTCCTTCCTTTTGGTCTATGCAATGCTCCTGCCACTTTCTAGAGAGAAGTCTTGAGTATTTTTGCCGAATTAGTACATGATGCAGTGGAAATTTATATGGATGACTTTACACCTTATGGCTGTGATTTTCAAGAAGCCCTGACTAACCTAGGAAAAGTATTACACAAATACATTGAAATGAACCTGTCTCTCAGTCCAGAAAAATATGAATTCTTAATGACTGAAGGGACTAGGTCATTCAATATCTCAACAAGGAATGTAGGTGGATCCAGACAGAATAGCAATCATCCAAAGGGTCCCACCTCCTCAAAAGTAGAGGGATGTCAGGAGTTTTTTGGGGTTGGCTGGATACTACCGAAGGTTCATAAAGGACTTCAACAAGTTGGCCTCTCCTTTATTTTGGTTGTTGGCCAAAGATTATGAGTTTATATGGTCAAAAAGTTGTCAAGAGGCCTTCGACATTTTAAAGGGTAAGTTAACCACTGCACCAATTCTTTAAGGCCCAAACTGGGCCCTCCCTTTTCATATTCATTTTGATGCCTCACACAAAGCCATAGGAGCAGCCTTAGGTCAGGTAGAGGAAAAATTGCCCTATGCCATCTATTTTATCAGTAAGAACATGTCGAAGGCTGGGCTAAGTTATACTGTGCCCAAAAAGGAACACCTCGCTGTTGTGCATTCATTAAACAAATTTAGGCATTACATTATAGGCTACCAAACATTTGTGTCTATTGACCACGCTGCAATCAAATATTTAATGAACAAACCATATGTGAATGCTAGAATTATAAGATGGTTACTTTTATTACACCAGTTTGATCTAACTATTGTTGATAAGTCTAGTAAGGAAAATGTTGTTGCAGAATTTATGTCTAGGATGAATCTGCTTGTAGGTGGAGAAGGAATGGTGGATGACCAATTACGAGACGAGCATTTGTTTGCTATTTCAGTTCTCTCCCCATGGTTTGCTGATATAGCAAACTATTTGGTATCAACATAGTTCCCACCAAACTTGCCCTCCAAAGAAAAGAGAAAGATAGTAAGGAAAAACGCCCCCTTCGCTTGGATTGGGGGTAATCTTTTCAAACTTGGCCCAGATCAAATCTTGAGAAGGTGTGTAAGGGAAGAGGAATTTTTTGACATCCTTCTGACCTGTCATGATGGGCATTATGGAGGTCACTTTGCAGTAAAGAAGGCAACATTCAAAGTGTAACAAGCGAGCTATTATTGGCCCACTCTATATCAAGATGTGAAAAAGTACATTAGTCAGTGTGATCGGTGCTAGAGGATGGGAAAGGCTGTTCCAAGAGTTGAAATGCCCCTACAACCTCAAGGGAATTTCAAGCCATTTGACAAGTGGGGCATGGACTTCATTGGGCCTATCAACCCTCCTTCAAAGCAAAAATAGTACATTATTGTGTACACTGATTATTTGACTAAGTGGGCTGAAACCAAGGCGATTAAGGCAACAACAGAAGAAAAGGTGGTTGAGTTCATAAGATAGAATGTATTTTACAAATTTGGGTACCTTAGAGAGCTAGTCACAGACCAAGGCAACCAATTTACCTCCAACATGATTGAATAACTATTTAGCCATGAAAAAATCAAGCATAGGACCTCCACTACTTATCATCCACAAGCTAATGGGCAAGTGGAGGTGACCAACAGGGCATTGGAGAGTATCTTAACCAAGGTAGTAAGCAGCGACAAGAAGGCTTGTGTAGAGAGATTAGTTGAGGCCACCTGGGCCTATAATACTACATGGAAGACCACCACTGGATTTACACCCTATGAGCTGGTCTATGGGAAAAAGACTTTGTTGTCCATTGATTTTGAATATAACACATTGAGGATGGCAGCACAAATAGATTTGGATCTCTGTCATGCACAGAAAGAAAGATTGTTCCATTTGAATGGCTTGGATGAATTCATAATTCAAGCCCTCCTACATACATAGATAGTTCATCTTCAGAGGAAGATCTAACATGATAAACATATTGAGGAGAAGAAATTTCAAGAGGACGATTGGACATTGTTATATGATTCTAGGTATAAAGACTTCAAGGGAAAGCTAAGGACAAGATGGATCGGACCTTATGTGGTGAAAAGATGCCATGATAATGGTTCAGTGCAAATTAGAACTATAGATGAAGAAGCCATTCCATTGCTTGTTAATGGACACTGATTGAAAATGTACAAGAGGCCTTTATCAAAACAAGAGTTCATTGACAATATCAATAAGACAATGATGATGGTGGAGCAAGTTCTAGCTCCTCCCTCATCAGGTCACTAAAAGAGAAAAAAGAATAAGGATTCAGGTGAAAACCTCCATGAGGCACCTGAGTGCCATGTTGAAAACCTCGTGAGGCGGCCCAATGATGAAAAAAAAAATTGTTGAAAAAAATGGAAAAAAGAATAAGAAAATCCCTGGGTGAAAACCTTCCTTGAGGTGCCCAGGGCAAACATCTAGGGTGAAAACCTCTCTTTGGAAGCCTAGGTCTTTTCAAAAAAAAAAAAAGGAAGAAGAGAAAAAGACATAATTGTTATTTGTAGGTGGGCGAGAAAGACAATCAAGGAGAAAAGAGAAGATCCAAAGGGAACCCTGCCTCACATATATTCATCTCTTCCACTCCTTACCATGCATCTCTCCATAAATTCCATTATTTTTTTCACTTCATTGCTTCTATTTAGGCGAAGACTGTGTGTTCTACAAGATCCCCCGAAAACCTACAGGAAGCAATCCGAGGGTGAATGGTAGGTTGGTTAGGTCTTGTAGCAGCCTATCCCACAGAATATCAATCATTAGCTACAAGTCTTCACTAGGATGATCCAGGAGCTCTAGACAGTAGACAACAGACAACATAGGAGGAAGAAGAATGACCATGCAACAAATAAACAACACAACATCTCTGATCTTCGACAACTGCAGCATGGCATCGACACCACAAGTAAGTATCCCACTGACTCACTCATATGCATCATTTGATCAAAATTTGTAAGGTTACGATGTAGTTGGTTTATAAGTGAAAAGGTGGCCAGTTAACTTGGCCACCTTCGACATAACAGACAGTTAGGTGGCAAAAAGGAAATTCTTTTTAAAATCAAAAGAGAATGTAAGAGTCCGAAAACAATGATTCGTTTTTTATGGCATTCAAATCCGATGTAAGGTGGGGCACCGACCCATATTAAAGTTCAAGCGGTAGCATAAGATTTAAGTAAGCATGGGTTCGAGAGGCAGGTAAAGTGCTATGTGGGGGAGCAACGAGCACGAGTTATAACTTAGGCTCAACCCCCACAATTGACCATGATGTCAAGGTGTTTGACCGAGATCTATGGCCTCAGATTGTTGCGGGGGGGTTCAAGCCTGATGAACATCCCATACACTCCATACCCCCGCAGTGGGTCACCCTAATCTCTCCACTCCATCTCATCTCCTCCACGTCATCTGCCACCCTCATTCATTACCGTCCACCTCATTCACCGTACCCTGTCACCTCGTCTGCCATTCCATAGATACAGTGTTGTTTATGGCTACCATTTTAGGATGCTTGAAGAATTAAGATTTGGGGTAGACACACCAGTTCACCAAAGACTCAACATACCCTATTTCTTGATGCAATCACTCATAGACTCCAACAACAAAGTAAAGGAGGGGAATTCCCAACAATTGGGTCACCATGGGTTGATCAGGATCCTCATTGAGGATGCCCTCCAAAACCCCCAAATCCCTATAACATGGTCAGTCTTCAGAGACTTACCAGCAGAGGATGACATCAAAACCCTCACTTATGATGTTAGTCCTTTTGTAAGTGAGGAGGAGAGAAAACAAAAATAAGAAGATACAGAGCTAGATGGGGTTGAGATGGATGAAGAAGAAACTAATACAGAGGAACATGATGAAGGAGAAGAGAAGGAGGATGATGTTGATACATAGGAGGAAACAAAGGAATAAAATGATGGAGATGAGAAAGGATAGTTGTAGGAAAGGGAAAACCAACTAGCATGTATGGCCAACCTCTCCTTGGAGGCCATCTAGTGTAGGATGCCAACTAAATCCTATGTTTTTTTTTATCTCAGATAACAATGGTTGCAATTTCAGATTAAAACACTAGCACAAAGGGACACCATGCCATTTCAAGACTACAGGGAATTTATTGATCTTTGTCATCAAAGTACACTAGAGGATAGGGCCAAAATGGTTGAGTTTTACTTGCACAACATGGCCCTCATAGACATGAGTGTTTGGAATCCTAAGGCCAAGCTAGGAGATCTACAATTAATGGCTTTGGCATCATGGATGAACCATGAGGAGTCAAGGGCTACAGAGATGAAAAGAATATTGGTCAAAGAGCATAATGAACATCTTTTCATCAAAGCTGAACAATCAATTTCCAATGCCCTAATCAACACCCATAATCTAATTTGAAATGATCCTCATATGGAACATAGATATCTTGTTGCCCAAGAGCAAGCAACTTCACATTTTGAGGATATATTTAAGCTGCTTGGAGATGATAGTATATATGCCTACTCTAGGAGTGGGAACACACTGCCACATAGATTGAAGATCAGAGAATATCACTCCCCTCAAAGGTGGAGAGAGGCACTCAACAAGACACTTATGTATAAGCAATCAATGCAAAGGTTGAAGGCCAATTGGATAGGCCTAAAACTCAGCGCACCGCTACCCATAGGGATGCTAGAAGGGAGAAAAGAAGAAGAGGAAAAGAGGCAGTGGGAAGAAGTAGAAAGGAAAGCAGGCTTCTATGAACAAGAAGAAGAGACCACAACAGAGGCATGGGATGTCAGAGAGGCTACCAGAGCCATGAAGGACATGGACATTGACTAAGTTGCTGAAAGGATGAGCAACAATTTCATTAGGGGGGTGATGATGAACCTCATCATTGGGTAATTATATGGGCCTTAATTCACCTCCTAGTTTAGCCAAACCAACTATTCTCACAACTTATTGCATACTTTTGATTATATTTTGTTTATGAGATGAGTTAGAGTTGGATATTTTGCTTTATGGTCTAATGTGCATTTAATGCAAGATTAAAGGATAAAAACAAGGAATTTTGGCGAAAACCTTGGTCAAAACTCGAATGGGACAAGGGAGAAGAATTACAGGAGGTAAATCCTCCTCATTTACTACCCCTCCATTCGAATATTCCTCCATCAGCTCGGAGTGCAAAGAACCAAAACACGAGGACTAGAAGGCAACCGAGCAAGTGAAAGTCAAAGCAATAGTTTATCTTGTGTTTGGGATCCAAGCCTCCCTGATTTTAAGGAAGTCATTGGAGACTTCAACCGTATAAGTAGAGAGGCCTAAGACCTCAGTAGGATTCATACTTTTGATTGTAAAACTTTACTCTATTTTCGAACTGCAAGACTTGTGACAATTTTTTGATGTAATCCATTGTTTTTGATAATAAGAATGAGCTTTGTTTTGAGCCAGCATTGAGTTAACTCAGAGGGTTGAAGCTCTTGGGTTAGGGCCCAACCCTAGCATATAAGGCTCCTCTTTATTGTACATGTATGCTAGAATAGATTCATGGTTTAATCGTTCATTTGCTTAAGTAGCTGCATTTTCATTACAACAATGTAGTGCATAGATTCATGGATTAATCGTTCATTTGCTTAAGTAGTTGCATTTCCATTACAACAGTGTAGCAAATAGATTCATGGTTTAATTGTTCATTTGCTTAAGTAGCTACATTTCCATTACAATAGTGTAGTGTATATTGGTTGTTTTTTAGTTTGCTTCCATTTGTGCCTTCTTTCAATTCATAGGTTAGCAAGGAGAAAATGATCACCATAAGGTTGTCAGCAGGTGTCTCGGCGTCACCTCCTCCCCTTGGGACCATGACTTGAGGAAAAGACCCTTCAGCGACCCGAAAAACATAGATTTCTAGTTCTCGCATGAGCTTTAGAGTTTGTCATCTTGATTCAGTACTTGGTTCATTTCATCGTTATCTTTCTGTAATAAGATCTCACTCATATTCTCATTTCCTTCAGCACTTTCTTCATGCATAATATATGCGGAAGCCAATAAATCACATCTTAATCAGATTATACCCTGCCCAATTGCCGTTAATCGTGTGTCCTATATTCATTCCAACATTTGACTTTAGGCACTCCAAATCTCCACCGTTGATCTGTTTCGCTTGATCCAATGACTATCGCGTCATTCGATCGCCAACTAGCTTGGTCGATCTCCACCGTTGATCAATCCCGCATGATCCAACTGCTATCACGCAATCTCACGCAAATTCTTGCACGACTGATATCTGATCGAGAGCACGTGAGAAAATTGGTTTTCTCGTGCTATGTTTCATTCACTTAGGCTAATTGTGTAAAATTTAGGAATTCCACTTATAGCTTTGAGGGCGTGCGAGAAACTGCTTACCACCTACAAAGATCGCTCCATTATTCCACACGTTTTTTTTTCCTTCTGTCGCCATGTGACTTAATGTGATTCATCCATCTATTCACTTAATCCGTCCATCGATTCACTTAAACTCCGTGATAAGATCTCCGCCGCTCATCTTCCGTTAATCATGTTCAACCATCTAAAAACCCAATTTCCTGCGATAAGATCCCCACTGCTTATCTTTCGTTAATCATTTTCAACCATCTATTAACTCAATCTCCTGCGACAATATCTTCTCCATTCATATTTCGTTAATCTTGTTCATCCATCTATTCACGTAATTTCCTGCGATAACATCTCTGCCACTCATATTCCTGTGCACTGCTGCTTCATTACGTCTTCCTTTCGCTTATTTCAATCTTCGCTTGCTTTTTCACTTGACTCCTTCCCGAACTTTGTTCTGCATATCATTTAAATGCTGCCATTTCTGAGCTTCGATTTGGTTGTTCAATCAGACTCACTATGCGATCATAAAAAAAACCAAAAAAGTGAAAACAAATTTAGCCTAGTTTCCTTGCTTACACATTACTTTGGTTTGATGCCCTTTACTTCTGTAACATAGGTAGCAGCATTAGGTTAGTGTTGATTTATAAATTTTGCTTAGCATAGTTGTTTAAATTGTTAATTAGGATATGGGTGTGATTTAGCATTACATGTTGTTTTTTTCATTACTGTAGTAAAGTAGCTCTCTTAGAATATATTCTCTTCTTCCATCAAAGAATCAAGCTTCTTCTGACTCTATAGAAGTCTGGCTTGGAACCCTTGGGGTCTCTCGCCAGATGAACAGGTGACAACAGGAAGGACCTTCACTTTTACTTGTGCATATAGCACTGTCACCTCCAAGTTTGTACGAACCCCAGGTTAATAAATAAAGTTGGTAGCCCAGGAGTTGCAACATCCTTGCTGCAATACTAACGCTCATCAGAACACGAACCAAAGAACTTTATTGAGACTAACTATAGTCCCTTGTTAGGTTGTTTTGAGAGTGAAGAAGAAGGAATTAACCCCGCAACCCCGCGATATTCCCATCCTGAAGAAGCATCGAAGTTAGGAGTTGAGAAAAATCATCTTTGGGATTCCCCATCCATATACTCCCCTTACCCCCATCCGCCTCCCCATAATTCCCCTACGACCCCTGTCCTTCCCTCTAACCCCCTAAGAAGAAAAATGGTCGATGACATTAAGCTGCCTATCTTTAGAGGACTCAAATTAGAGGATCCTGAGCGGTTTTGGTTTGTAGATGATGTAGTATGGAAAACAAGACAGATCACTGACGAAGATGTAAAGAAGGCATAAATCATCATGATGCTGCAAGAAAGAGTGCATACATGTTACATGAAGTATTATGTGACTAATCAGGCTGCTTCGTTGGATGACATTAAGAAAGTATTGGCATCAGAATTCAAGAAGCCGAAATCAGAATCACAATGCATTACAGAGCTTAAGGAAATCAAACAGACGACTACTGAGTTTGTGTGGGAGTTGGATCAACGATTCAAGGTGTTAATGGGACAAGCTTTAACATACCCCCAGAACAACATAAATAATGGTTTATCATTGCATTACTACCACATATCAGGTTACCCTTGACGCAAAAAAGATAGTGACTCAAGTCGAAGCATTGGAAATTGCAATGAAGCTAGAAGCCTTGCTGTTCGGAAATACTCATGTAGGAGTACAACAAATTCAGAGTCAGCTAGCAGATTTGACTTTGAAATTGAGAGATCTCAAGAAAAATAAAGAAACCAGATCAGAAGTGTGGTGTACAAATTGCAAAGAAGAGAGCCATTATAAGGATCAATGCCCTGTGTTTAGAGATTACTTGGCAAGTGGAGCACCTAATCTAGTAAACCCAGGATCAAATTTGTGGTGTGAGATTTGTAGAATGAGAGGCCAAGATCTCTCTAAAGAATGCTATTTATTACAGAAGTATGTGCAGAACATAAAGTAGTTGTTTTGAAACTTTCGTAAATGAGTAGGCCATGATGAGAGGAATTGTCTCGTCCTTATTGCAAAGATGTAGGAGAAAAATAACTAGCATCCCATGACAAATATTCAAATGATGACCGCTGAGCCAAGGGAGGATGAACTACGCATCAACATTGTAACAAGGAGTGGAGTGGCGATGCGATATGATAAAGGTAAGAATAAAGTAGAAGAGACATGGGCAAGAAAGACCGCAGAAAAGGCCCCTGGGTTTAGTATCCAAAAGTAAAAGTAAACGTTCATGAGAGTGAAGCGAAACTTCATGGATGTTGGAGCTTCAACATCTAGTGTGCAATCGAAGTTAATGCCAAAGAAGGACTACGACAAAGTGTCTACTCTGACGTAAGAATTAGATCCAAGTATTTTGAAGTTATTTTTACATACTTGCATGAAGTTGTTGAGGAATCAAAGGGTTGTCGAAGGACTCCAAGAGTTGATAGACTCTTGCGCTGATAATGAGGTGCCACGAAGCAATCTGCACATCATAAACAATTTACATCGACACAAGAAGAGAATGGGGAAGGAAATGAGATAACTAGCACAGATCAAGGAATATGATATGGATAAGGTAATCATGAATTTAGGATCGAATTCCAACATGTTACCTAAGAAAACTTGGGAGTTAATGGGAAGACCGAAGTTGCAATGGTTACCGATTGATGAGCCTCCACCCAAGACTTCCGACTTTAATTATCAATTTAGGGTTCGTACAAACTTAAGAGGTATCAACACTATATGTGCAACATACAATGTGTCCTTCCTTTGTTGTCATGAGAGAAAATAAATGATAACTATTTGCAGGAATGAAACAATGAATTTAAAAATGCTTGTACTTTAACATGAAATCCTCTATCTACTTATTAACACGCTTTTCTTGCAAAAGAACCCTATTTTAACCCTATTTGTCACTTGGGATGTTTTAACTAATCTAAACATGAAGCCTGATCTAGAGAATACTAACTGTTGTGTGCATGTGTAAATATAAAAGAACTCATTTTAAAAATCTTTTTGCTTTATAAATGCAAATGCTAATCTTTCTTTGATCTTTGGAAGGGGAGACAGGTGTGGAGGAAGAAGAGTATAATTATTTTGATGGCTTGGAGGTCAAGTAGGGGCCTAATCCTAGCTTCAATTAAGATTTTTCTCAATTCGGGCTCAAAACAGACGGCTATAGGATTTCCTACAAGATGCACTAGTTCTCCTGCAGGATCCCCTGTTTTACTACAAGATGTTAGAGATTTACTATACGAAATTATAATTCATCGAATAACCAAGAAAATCAAATCCAAATTGGATGGGACAAATTTTGTCATTGATTAGGATGTATTAGGTCTCTATTCCAAGTGGAATCACTCAAAAAGACTTTTGTTAACCCATGCTAAAAAATAGCAGAAAATTACTAGTCTAAAAATAAAAAATTTGAGAATTAGTGAGCTAATAAATCCATCAAATGCCTTACCTAATCAAGTGCAAATACAATGTGGTAATTTTTGTTATGAACTATAATGTTTTGTGATCTAATGCAAGTGGAACCAACTCGATTGAAGCTCATTAGCATGCTCTAAAAAATAATAGAAATTTACTGCTAGTTGCCACAATGGAATTTCAGAAATCTAGATTTGGGAATAAGAAGACTAATCCAGGTAGCTTAATTGACCTTTCAAATCTTTTCCAAGGATGAAATGATGCTTGTGATCCTGCAAAAGAATTTGCATTAACCATTTAACCTAATATTACAACAAGAAATCATTAATACTAAATGCAGAAATAGAAAGAAATAAAAACAAGAGATGCATGTGAATAAGAAGTGAAAAAAAAGAAAAGAAAATGATATAAAAGGGCTTTGAGTCTCCTGGGATGGCCAAGCCTAAGGAAACTCAAAGACCTATGGAGGAAAACAAGATTTATAAGCTGAACATGACACCAATCTTCATTATTTTCATCAATACAATTACATCTCAGCAAGAAAATACAATGGAACTACATAAATACGAATTTTCTCTACAAGAACATTAATGAAAATCCCCACCTAGAGGTAAATTCGTCTTGGTACTTATATAAAATGATTAGGAATCATTCCACATGAATGGAGGAAGCTTTCCCCCCAAAATCCCTTGATTAGTGGATCGGGTTCCTAATACTAGAAATCTGCATTAAATGACAGAGAACACATTCCTATATTTTCTCAATCACTGGACTTCCACAATTTGTGCCATGATGCCATAATATCTTGTTTATTTATTATTTAATAGTGATCCTCCTGTAGTAGGGAGAAAGCCACTAAATTATCTCCTCCTCCAAGTCTTCATAATCTGCCCAATATTCTCATAATATTACACAAAAATAAATAATACTAGGCACAAATATGCAATTATTCACAGACCTTCCTAATGAATATATTAAAGTTAAAAATACATTATCTAATGCAAAAAGAGAGGTTTAATGTGCTGAAAGATGGTCATAGGCCTTAATTTATATTTAATTTAGAGGCACGAGCCTTAATTTAGCCTAATTTAAAGGCCCATCATACCCCCTGCTGAAAGTGTTGCTCATCCTTTGAGGAACTTAGTGACCTCATTGTGCTTCATTTATGGCCCTAGTGGCCTCTCTCTTGTGCATTAAGAATTTTGGCTGTAAGTTCTGCAAGGAAAACCCGAAAAACATATTTGTGCAAAGAAAAATCCTTGTTTCTTAAGACCATTAGTTTGCTTTCTTCTTCTCTCTTGTGGCCTAGATGGTTCCCTAATTGCCTTGGAGTTTTCTGTTTTGATTAGGTCTCTCTTAGGCACTGTCATTTTGGGTTTTAGCAGAAATTTTTCTTTCTTCCTTCTTGTAGCAACATTCTTCCTTCCTACAATAGTCATTCCTTCTTCTTTTAGAGTCGTCTAACTGTATGGGAGTGATAATAAATGATGTAGGTTTGTGAAAATGGAGAGTATGATCTATTTGTTTTTTCAAGAAATTTTAAGAGTGAGATAGGGGTTGTTATTGAAATTATGAAATGGGATGGATGAATGATGGATAGATAGAGAATATGAAGTGGATGGAGGACTTGGAGTGCTGTGGTGACTTGGCCTTTGCAATTTTTTTTTCTTTTAACTGCTATCCTCATTCTTTGAAATCATCAACCTTCATAATTTGACTTTTCATGACCCATCCTTAGCTTATAAAACCTGATGTATTGACAACAAATTTCTAACTATAATATGCTCAAGAGAAGAGGTCAAGAATATTGCATACCTATACCTACTTGATGGTTGTTGGGGAGACATGCATACTATTGCTAATTTGATGTTCGTGTGCTTTTCATGTCTCATGTACATCTTCTTGATTGCCTTTTCTTTTTTGTTGATGGGTTGTATTCTTATTGATGTGCAGGTGATGGCTTCCTCTGTTGTTGCTGAACTCTGGAGGAGTTTCATTGTGCCTATATTTATGCTTCTCCTCTTTCAATCATGGTCCTGAAGGTTAGGCCTGGAGCCTGTTGTTACTTCCAAATAGGCTGCTGTAGCTGCCCTTTTTTTTGAATGTTTGTATCCTTTCTCTGTTGGAGGGTAAATAGGTATTGGAATGAGTGGAAGGTGTGTCCATAGAGTGACATGGTCATGATGGGCATTGGCTAAGATGTGGTAAAGTCAATGTCCTTTTTTCCTATCCCAAAATAGGCTTGCATCATAATTTTTCCATCAGACTGCCTTTCCTGTAGATTTTTAGAACTTCCTACAGTACTGCAGGAAACTTCTGTAGTTATTCAGGACAACCACTTATAACAGAGTTGTTTCGTCCATATCTCCCAAAAGTAGAATGGATTGGCCTGAAACTTACTAATCATGTTGTCATCATCATTATGCACCTCCCCATAATTTTTTTTTTGTCAATGGATGCATGGATCTCGAGAAAGACTAAAAATGGCTGAAGGTGATGGAGGTTGATTTCTTGAAAACTGTGCACTAGAATTTGTTGAAATTTCTTGGGCATGTTACCATCATCCATATGCATCTCCCCATGAAACATATTTTTAAATGGTTGCACGGATAACAAGAAAATGCAAAAATGGTGACAAAGGCTAATTTCTCGAAAACTGTGCACTGGAATTTGTTGAAATTGCTTGAGCATGTTACTATCATCCATATATATCTCCCTCGGACACAGCTTGGCAAATGGATGCATGGTTTTCAAGTTATGACAAAAACAAATTTCTGCTCTATGTATTTTTGTTTCCTGTAGTAAAACAGAGTCTTCCTATAGTATTTTGGGACAACAAGCAAACTGAATGGGAAAAGCTTGAGAATGATGGGTGGATGGTGGAAATAGATGAGGGTTATGGATTGGCATGGCCTTGGCGTTGTTGGAGCATTTGAGCAAAGGAGGAGAAAGTCAAAATTTGACTTCTTTTGACTAGGCTTGACCAAATTTTTTTCTTTTGGTACCGACTTGTTTTTGTTGCTTGTAGGTGTTGGAGAGTACATGCATTTATCAAAGAGACACATGGAGCAAAGTTTTTTTTTTTTTTAGGCCTACTAGCCACCTCAAGGAGGTTTTCAACTAGTAGGTATGCCTAGGGGCCTCAAAGGAGGTTTTTGCCTATGATCTTTTCTTTTTTCTCTTTTTTTTTTTTCCCAACCCATTGACCGCCACATGGAGGTTTTCAATCAATGAGCCAATCTGAGGTGCCTCAAAAGAGGTTTTCACCTAAGATTTTTATTTTTTTCTTTTATTTTTCATTTCATTTTTTTTTTAACCCTACCTTACTTGGAAAACAAATTTCAAGTATAAGAATACTTCCAATGGAGCCATGTGCATATCAAGATGATAGAAAAATTGATGTATAGGCTTGAAATGTATGCTTTGACATGCACCTAAATTTGAGTTATCAAATGCTTTGACTTTGAAAGGATCAAACATAGTTGAAAAAGAGAGTGATGCTCCATCTTGTTGATTTTCTGGAACCAAATCTCAACATAACTTTGACGTCCTTGGTTTTCTTGTTTATCTGGATCATTTTTCATGTCTTCTTCTACGATGACCTTCAAATCTTCCTCTTTTTGTTGATTGTTCTCTTCAATAGATGGAGGAATTGATGGTAACCAGGAGGAAGTTCACTCGATCTCTGATTTTGATGTTTGCTCTTCATCAAGTGTAACCCATGATTTTTTGGTCTTCTCATTTGAATCTTCTTCTTCTGGATGTGGTCCTTCAATGATATCAAGATAATATTTTTTTTTGCAATACTTTTCCTAAGCTATGGTGAATACCATTGATCTGAAGAGGAGATATTTGGAAGTGTTTTACCTCATCATTGTAAGTGCGCTGAGCTACTTCAATGTGTGGGTTTGTAAATGGTGGTACAGGTAGTTGAGTGGGAGTGGATATTTGAGATGGATGAGGTTGGGGTTGTGGTTGTGGTTGTGGTGGAAGTGGATGGTAGGGATTACATAGATTTGGGTATGGAGGATATTGAGGAAAATATCGAGGATATTGTGGATGGCTCCCATAAGTTCTTTGCCAAACCTGTTGCCAAGATTGGTTTTGGGGTTGAGATGGCCAATGTTGCCAACGAAAGGGTGTGTTCCAATTACTTTGAGGTGGATATTCATAACCTTGAAATTGTGAATTAGGCTATTGCATTATATCAAGTTGAATAGGCTGCCATGGTCCTCTTGGAGTTACATAACATAGCTACATTGGTAATTGACATGTTCCATTGTCATCTTGGTGAACTTCCTTCAACCTTGGTAATGATGGACAATGTTTAACATCATGTGATTTTGCATGGACAACACAAATATCAACATCTTTTTTTCTTCATCTTTCATTCTTAAGATTTCTACTTGTTTGGTTAGATTGCTGAGAATTTCTGTTTTAAAATCATCAAACAAATTTTCAAGTTTAGCTTGACCTACCGATCTTGATATTGATTTATCTACTCTTGCCCTTCGTCTTGATATGTGTTTGCATGTTTCACAAATTTCTTCAAATGATAATTGGTATGCATCACCTCTACTCATGAGATCAAGAAGATCAATCCATTCATCCCTAATTGTCCTAAGAGGGTTTTTAGTTACTCGGATCCTAAATAATGTAGTTTTTCCCTTTTAACATTATACATGAACCTCTATACTAGATCCTCTAGATTCTCATCTTCTTTTTAATTCATTCTAAAGATTTCTTCTTTAAGATCATGATCTTTATATATTTCTAGAAATGTCTTTTCCATCTTACTCCATGATCTTATTAAATTAGTCCCTAAACTCATGAACCATTTAAGAGTTATATCCTTCAATGCTTTCAGAAACAATCTGGGTTTTTGAGTGTTTAATAGGTAACTATAAGATCTACAAATAATTTCAAATTCAAAGAGAAAGGTTTATGGATCCTCTGACCTTAGATCATGAAATTTTGGAAGAAAAGATGGAGGGATATTCTTCATGTGCACACTACCATCAGTATCATGAATGGGAAATCCGAGAGGATCTTCCTCATTGTCATCATCTCCATCCATTTCTTGTACATTATTTACCATATTCTTCTTCTACTCGCAAAAGTGAATGATGATGTAGCTCTTACTACACCACGTGGTCAAATGGGGGAGTGGGTTGATGTTGGAGAAATTTTGTTTTTATTTTTATGATTGAATCAAAACTATAATGCAACACAGTTTTCGACTTTTGAAATTAAATATGTCTAATGCAAATATTTTTTGTTTTTGAAAAAAATAAAAATAAATTAATCAACTAGGGAAGAAAACAATGCATACTTTGACACCTCTCTCGCAACGACACCAAAAAGTGATGAGCCTTAGTATTGCAACAAGAATGCTATAACTCCCAAGGCTTTTGACTTTAATTATCAACCCATGGTACGTACAAACTTAAGAGGTGTTGGCACTATATGTGCGGCATATAATGTGTCCTTCCTTTGTTGTCATGAGAGAAAAAAATGATGCCTATTTGCAGGAACGAAAGACTGAATTTAAAAATGCTTGTAAAGTAACATGAAACCCTCTATCTACTTATTAACACACTTTGCTTGCAAAAGAACCCTATTTTAACCCTATTTGTCACGTGTGATGTTTTAACTAATCTGAGCATGAAGTCTGATCTAGAGAGTACTAACTGCTGTGTGTATGTGTAAATATAAAAGAACTCATTTTTTTAATCTTTTTGCTTTATAAATGCAAATGCTAATATTTCTTTGATATTTGGCAGGGGAGATAGGGGTGGAGGAAGAGGGGTATAATGATTTTGATGGCTTGGAGGTCAAATAGGGGCATAATCCCAGCTTAAACGATGATTTTTTCTCAATTCAGGCTCAAAACAGACCGCTACAAGATTTCTTAGAGGATGTACTAGTTCTCCTACAAGATCCCCTAGTTCTCCTACATGATCCCCTGTTTTACTACAGGATGCTACAAATTTACTATACAAAATTATAATTCATCGAATGACCAATAAAATCAAATCCAAATTGGATGAGACAAATTTTGTTATTGACTAGGATGTCTTAGGTCTCCATTCCAAGAGGAATCACTCAAAAAGACTCCTATTAACCCATGCTAAAAAATAACAGAAAATTACTAGTCTAAAAATCAGAAATTTGAGAACTAGTGAGCTAGTAAATCCATCAAATGCCTAACCTAATCAAGTGAAAATGCAATGGGGTAATTTTTGTTATGAACTAGAATGTTTTTTTAATATAATGCAAGTGGAACCAACTCGATTGAAGCAAGTTAACATGCTCTAAAAATAAAAAAAATCACTGCTAGTTGCCACAAAGGAGTTTCAGAAATCTAGATTTGGGAATAAGAAGACTAATCCAAGTAGCTCAATGATTACTATGACCTTCCAAATATTTTCCAAGGATGAAATGATGTTTATGATCTTGCAAAAGAACTTACATAACCCATTTAACCCAATCCTACAACAAAAAATCACTAATAAATAAATGCAAAAATAGAAAGAAATAAAAACAAGAGATGCATGTGGAACAAGAAGTAAAAAAATGAAAGAAAATGATACAAAAGGGTTCTGAGGCTCCTGGGATGGAAAAGCCCAAGGAAACTCAGAGACTTATGGAGGAAAACAAGATTTAGAAGCTGAACATGACACCAATCTTTATTATTTTCATCAATACAATTACATCCCTACAAGAAAATACAATGGAACTATAGAAATACGAGTTCTCTCCACAAGAACACTAATGGAAATCTCCCCCTAGAGGTAAATTCGACTTGGTATTTATACAAAATTTTTAGGAATCCTTCCCCGTGAATGGAGGAAGCTTTCCCCACCAAAATCTCTTAATTAGTGGATTTGGTTCCCAATACTAAGAATCTGCATTAAATGGCGGGGAACACATTCCAAGATTTTCTCAATCATTGGATTTCCACAATCTGTGCCATAATTCCACAATATCTTGTTGATTTATTATTTAATAGTAATCCTCATGTAGTAGGGAGCAAGTCCCTAAATTATCTCCTCCTCCAAATCTTCATAATCTGCCCAATATTCTCATAATATTCCACAAAAATAAATAACATTAAACACAAATATGAAACTATTCATAAACCTTCCTAATGAATATACTAAAGTAAAAAATACATTATCTAATGTGAAAAGAGAGGTTTAATGTGCTAAAGGATGGTCATATGCCTTAATTTATGTTTAACTTAGAGGCATAGGCCTTAATTTATGTCTAATTTAGAGGCCCATCACCGATACAGTTGAGGATGGCTAACCAATAGAAGATCGTCCCTATGGGAAGGTTACCTGGTGTCATAGTAAACATAAAAGGAGTCTGAACCATTGCAGACTTTGAAGTGATTGAAATTGTAGATGGTAGCAACTCCTATCCAACGCTTCTTGGATTGGATTGGGATTTCAATAATTTGGTGATAATCAGTCTAAAGAAGAGACAAATGGTGTTGGAAAAAGATGATATGAGGGTCATTGTCCCTCTAGACTCCTCAGAAGGAGGGCGCTATATAGAGCATAACCAGGATGAGTATTGCGATGCAGATGTTGACAACATTTATTAGATAACACCTAAGGAGGAAGATTGGATTAATCCCACTACAGATGGAAAGTTGGGTTGGGAACATGACAATTCTTGTACTTCAGATTCCAAGGAAAAACTGGAAAATTGGCAGAACAGGTTATATGAAGTCTCTACCACAAAATAACTTCGCTGCATAACTTCTGAGGCATGTGATCTGCCTTATTATGATGGGATCGGAGAAGTGGGCCTATTTCTTGATGAATATGAAAGAGAATTACTAGAAGAACAGAGGTTGCAAGATTTGGATGTAGTCTTGAAGGGTACACCTGCTAGATGGTGGGGTACTCATAAAATAAATATAGCAGACTGGCAGCAGTGTCGAAGATTAATGTGGATTAGGTTTGGCTCAATCGACACAGAAATAGAAGTGAAGTATGATGGTAAGGTTTATCTCGGGAGCAGATTCATCACTGCACTTCGGTCTGGAAAGAAATTCCAGAATAAGAGTGGGTACATGGGTTTATCCACACACTAGAAACAATTCCTATGAATTGGTATCTTGAAACATAATTGTGACATGGAACTGTGAACTAGACAGATTTCGCTGAAGGATTCATACTAACATCCAGTTTTTATGATGATTGCTCATGTATAGACTCAAATCTTCAAGAAATCAAAGAAAATATTTTTGAGAATGAAACTCCATTAACTTGACAGCATGATTTGGCCACGCAGTTACAAAATGAATTGGAAAGTTATAATATCATTTCCAAATAAGATGAATATTTGTGCAATATTGATATACCAGAATCAGAAGGACATCACAAATTTGTTGGACTAGAACCAGAAATACCGGATATAATGCAGCTAGTAAAAACACAAAAAGTGAATATCGGGAGAGAGGAAGACTTGAAGTTCGCAACAATTGGAGACTATTGGGATGCAAAGACAGTTAGTAAAATCACGAAGCTGCTATGTGAATACCAGGAGTTATTCCCTACGAAATTTTCAGAAATGAATGGCATATTAGGGGACTTAGGAGTTATGAGGATCCCACTAAAACCTAATGTGAAGCCTGTGAAGCAAAGACCCTATAGGTTGAATCCAAAATACAAGGAAAAGGTGAAGGAAGAATTAGAAAGAATGCTAATAGCAGGGATCATCGAGCCCGTTAAGGAGTCTGAATGGGTAAGTCCCATGATAGTTCATGAAAAGAATACTAATGGAGAGATCAAAATTTGTGTTGACTTGAGAAAACTAAATGATGCATGTGTGCAGGAACCCTTCCCTACACTATTTATAGATGAAGTATTGGACAATGTAGGAGGTCATGAGGCCTATTATTTCATGGATGGCTTTCCGGGTTACCATCATATCAGAATTGCGCCAGAAGATAGACATAAGACAAGTTTTGTGACGGAGTGGGGCTTATTTCATTACATGGTGTTGCCTTTTGGATTGAAGAATGCGCCTGCCATATTTTCTAGAGTTGTAGTTGCAACATTTAAGGAGTACATACACAAATTCTTGGAAGTTTACTTTGATGATTGGACAGTCTTCGGGCAATTAAAGAAGGATATTGCGAGCTTAAGGCCCTATGTTGGATACATGTAGGCAACATCAGATTTCACTAAACTTGAAGAAGTGTATATTTTGTGTGTTGTGTGGCATACTATTAGGGCATATTGTGTGCAAACATGGTTTATTGGTGGATCCTGCGAAGATAGTAGTCATTGTAGACTTCCTAGCATAAAAAACAGTGAGACAACTGCGCACGATGCTTGGACACACTGGCTATTATAGAAATTTTATAACGGGGTATGCACAGACAACTGCGCCAATGGAGAAATTATTGAAGAAAGATCATTAGGGGAGTTTTGACGTCTAAAATAAGCCTCCTAAGGAAATTATAAAACAATAGTGGAAATAATAAAATAATATTAAATTACATCATCAAATTTTAGATGGAAAAAAAGAAAACTATTTTTTCAACTCGTATTTTCAACTTATCTCCCTATGGGTTTACTCACAATTCGAGCAACAACACTCGTTGGATGCAAAATTTGATTCCTCATCTGAGGAGTATGCATGTTTCATATTTTCGATGGACCCTGCTACACTTAAAATGAGAAATACATGAAAAAAGTGATTGCAATCACGTTTTTTCATGTATTTTTCATTTTTTTCGTGTAGCAAGGTCCATCAAAAGTATGCAACATGGGTACTCCTTGGATGAGGAACTAAATTTTCCATCCAATGAGTTCTCCCGCTCGAAATTTGAGTAAAACCTTAGGGAGATAAGTTGAAAATATGAGTTGAAAGAATAGTTTTATTATTTTTAATCTTTTTACCTTTTTACTCCAAAAATGGTGAATCATCCCCCATGGTTGACATCATCATATTGAATCTTGTTGGTTCTTATAAAGTTTATTTTGGTTGTACATTTTTTAGGAGGCCCATTTTAGACCTCAAAATTCCCCTAATGTCACTTTTAAATGGGACGAAGAATGTGAGAAGGGTCTGGATATACTAAAGGAGAAGATGGTAACTGCGTCGATCTTAGCTTTTCCAGACTGGAATATGGAATTTCATGTAAACATTGATGCATTTTGCATAACATTGTGTATAGTGCTGGCACAACTAGGAGTAGACGAATTTGATCACCCCATAAGTTTTGCAAGTGGAAAATTGTCCAAGGCGAAAAACAACTATACTACAAAAGAAAGAGAAGGGTTAGCTATGGTTTATGCATTACAAAAGTTCAGGCACTGCTTGTTGGGAGCACATTTCAAGGTGTTCATTGATCACTCCGTGCTGAAATATGTGGTGAATAAGCTTGTTTTAGGATGAAAAAATTGTCGATGGTTGTTGTTGTTCTAGGAGTACACTTTTGAGGTTGTAGTCAAGCCAGGAAGATTGAATGTCGGGCTCGATCATTTCTCGAGATTGGAGACAGGAAAATAACCCACCAATATCGAAGATAACTTGCTCGATGCATAGTTGTTTGCAATCAGGGTCGCGGATGATCCCTTTCATGACTATTATTCAATTTATGGCCACAAGAATGGCGCCTATGAAGTACATTACACAGTAGAAGAAGTTGTTGGTGCTAAAAGTAGCTGATTTCACGTTGATTGCAGGGAACTTGTACAAAATGGGACTAGATGAAATACTACGAAGATACGTCCCAAAACACAAAGGCAGAGTATTCTAGCAGAGGCTCATGGAGGAGTCGCAGGTGGACATTATGCAGGAAAGGCCATTGCGCCGAAAATCTTGAGACCTGGGTTATGGTGGCGCACAATACATAAGGATGCAAAAGAGTTTTGTCAAGCGTCAAAGAACAGGAAGGTCATATAGAAGAGACGAAATGCCATTAAATCCACAGGTGATGTTGCAAGAATTTGACAAATGGGCTATTGACTTTTTTGGACCTATTAACCCACTAGGAAAGAAGATTGGCACTAGATACATAATCACTACAACTGATTATTTGATGAGGTGGGCTGAGGCACAACCAGTAAAGGATTTCAGTGTAGATACTGCTGCAAAGTTCATTTTTCAATAAATTATGTCCAGATTTGGGTGTCCGAAAATATTAACGAGCGACCGAGGCTCAAATTTCTTGAATTAGACTATTGAGACTCTGACTGAAGAGTTTCAAGTACACTATCAGAAAAGTACCCCATATCTTTCTCAAGAGAATGGGACAGTCGAAGCTTTCAATAAAATTATGGAGAATGCACTCACAAAAGTGTGCAATGTGAACAAAAATGATTGGGATCTAAGGATTCCAGCGGTGTTGTGGAAAATATAGAACAACATGCAAGAAATTGACAGGCCAAACACCTTTTAGGTTGGTATATAGACACAAAGCAGTCATGCCCATGGAGTACATTGTGCCCAGTTTAAAAATTGTAGCCTTCACAGACATGGAAGATTCCAATATAATGGAGGAGAGGATGGCACAATTGCTTGCTTTGGAAGATGACGAGTTTATAATAAGTTTTCTTTAACAAGTACAAAAAACAAGGGAGAAATCCTGGCATGACCGCACATCAAGAAAAACACATTCCAGGAAGGAGATCTTGTACTCTTATATGATAGCAAATTCACGTAGTTCCTGGGAAAATTTAAGACACATTGGTTAGGACTGTATATCATCAAACGTGTCTCTGATGGTGACACAATTCAGCTTGAGAAGTTAAATGGCCAGTTCATTCCAGGATGAGTGAATGGTAGTAGATTGAAGGAATACATGGATGACTCTATCCTTGGAGATTCGCACTAAAATAATAAAGGAGAAGAGTTTTAGTGCCACCTACAGTTGAAAGTGGCCACTGGATTATATTAAACTACTTTGTAGAAGGGGACTTCTCCGAAGAAGGCTACTGCGCGATATTCAGAAGTATGTCGAAGTTAGAAAGAACCACGCCAAAGGAGGATTATTGCACAATATTTAGAAGTATGTCGAAGTTTGAAAGAACCGCGATGAAGGGTAGATTACTGTGTGATTGTCGAAGATAGCCAGAAAAATATAATTGTTGGAAGGAAAAAAATGTTGTTAAAAGGCGTGCGAGAAACACATTTATGAAGTGCAGTTGATTGGATCTAGTGCCATACCTGCATTAAATGAAAAAGATCTAAGATAATCATGAGGTTCAAAATTCAAATTCGCTATAAAATCTATGTCCCACTCCACATTTTACACTTTTCTATTTGAAGAATTCAGTTTGAGAATTTGCAATCAAGAGGGAGTCAAGTGTATGTCTGTGAGAATCTTTGAAGAAATTTCTCAAGCATTTGCAGAGAAAGGGCTAGCATGAGTCATGGAAGCCCAGGCTGGAGCACCAGATGTACCCTTGTCCCCAAGGCGCACGGGGTCGCCATGAAAACAAGTAGTTACAAAAGAACAACCCAAGAAAAGACCCGAAAAGAGGCCAGTTGAAGCCTCTGCAGTAGAGATAAGAACATCCCCAAGGAATAAGACAACAAAACAGAAACGAACGAAGACCAAGCAAGATAAGAAACCTAAGGAGAAGGTGAAGAATCCATTACAACAAGAAGAACCATAGGAAATGTAGGACAATGAGGAGGAAGCCGATATGCCCTAGGTGGAGATAGAGGGCACAAAAATTCCCTCTGTGTTGCCACTGTATTTTCCACTAATAAAACCAGGTATTGAGACAGTTAAGGACCCAAAGGACACAAAGCTTGAAACTTTCACACGACTACTACCAGAAAAAGTGCCATTTGAAGGCAAAGCGCTAGGAAAGATCCTGTAATTAAAAATGGAATATTGGGAATTTAATGATAGAAATACATATCCATAGTTCAAGCCGAGTAAGTACCTACACCAGGTCTATTATCTAGAGAGTGGAGTTACGAGGTTGGACCCACACCAGTGGGCTGCAGGATTGTAGAGATCAGGCTTGCTAAACGTGTTATACGTGCCACACTTCGATAGAAGCACATCCAACACATCCTATGTTTGACAGTTACTAGTATTAGTGCATGATGGATGCCTCTGGTTGGGGAAGAGGATCCTGATTGACGAGACATTGATAAGAAGAATTATCGGACTGCCCTACCAAGGGAAGGACCCCACTGAAGGATTATCAAGAAGTCGTGCAGTTACGATATCAAATCTACTAGCGACCAAGGGGTGTGCTTCTCTGCACATATTTTAACACGAAAAATAATGAGAAAATGCACAGCAAATGAGGTCCCCGCAGTCGTGGTTTCTTTGGTTGCACAATGAAATGTTGGGGTTCAATTCAACTAGGCTAGGTACTTATAAAAGGAATTTTTGGAGGATTTCCATGAGGCACGGGAGGAAGGAAAAAGATTTCATTATGTGTGGTTGATTTTGATCATTGTGTTTATAGCATGGAAGGAGACAAAGGACTCACAATTTATGCAAGTAGAAACAGATGTATGTGAAGTTGCATGGTATGCCTCATTGTGGCATACTAAGGAGTCGTTACACCCGTAGGAGAAATATATTTCTTTGTGCTATTGGACATGGATTTGCACATGGTGGTGAACCAGTGTCCAAGGTTATCACCTAGCTTGTATGATTAGTATCACAACATCACGACATTCAGGGCATATTTTCACAGAGCATACATCAAGGCTAGGAAGGATCCATTGTAGACATGCCACCCTCTTCCATATTTGGTCACTGAAGTGACATGCTTGCAATAATACAGTAATGGTCATCCGAATGGATGAACCTAACCATAGACGACACTGAAGCAGTGGGGGGCACCGTGCAACATGCGGGTCTAAGTGGGACAAACAAAGGAAAAGAAGTAGAGGAACCAGAGCCATAGACAGAGCAAGAAACAGAGCCAGAGACAGAACACGATACCCAATGCCCTCTCAGCGATGTAGATCCAACAGAGGAATCACCATTCATCATCAAAAAGAGGGTACCTACAGTAACTACGTCGGGTGCATAGAAGAAACATAAGGCGAGAAAATATAAGGGCGCGATGTCGCTTGTCCTCACTAAGGGGGAAATCGACGAGATTGGAGGAAAGGTCCAAGAAGTAATAGCAGAGACCTAGAACAAGGTCAATGGTCGCTATAAAATGACATTGAAAGATGTGCAACATGGCATCGCGGAGTTAAAGGTACTGGTGCAGACAACTAGACAATTGACAGATAGGTCAGCAACTGCTGCTAAAGCTATGAATAGAGCTGAAAATTGGATTGAGGATTTTGCATATACCAGGTGGAGTGCTGCAGTTTAAATATGCCAAGGATAGAGAGAGAGCAAGAGGGTGGGAGCATGTTAACATGAACATTGGCACAATGCCAACTCATGTATTACATGAGTTCCATCAAAGTACTATAGATGAATTGAAGGAGCAAGAACAATGCACTTTGCTGTTAAGAATTTAAGTGGAAAAGAACAAAGTTTCAATGAAGAAGGAGATAGATCAATTGATCAAAGATAGGGACGAAGCATGCCATTAAAAACATTAGTTAGAGGAAGCCATTGGAAAAACTTGTAGTGAAGTCCTGGACGCAAAGGTTCGCAAAGAAGAACCTCCAGCAGAGAAGGTTGTGAAGCTTAGCCTCGCGATAAAGGAGTCAAAGAATAAGCTCACAAAATTAAAGTTTGAATATGAAGTGAAGATTTTTGAGTTGCAAATAAGGCTACAACTAGTCATTCCATCGAAAGTACGTGAGCAAAGGGAGAGGGACCTAAAAACTGCAGTGAAAGGCATCACCGACACAATGGAAGATTGTGGCAAGTTACTAGATGAGACCATGTAGATTTGGACATCACTGCAGAAAGATCCAAACATTCAGAGGATTCAAGAAGAGCTACAGGTGAAGCAGAAGCAGCGGGAAGAGATCCTGGAAACTATGAAGACCCTATCAGTCTCACAGAGGCTCGCCAACATCATTGAAGGGAAGAATCTCCATAAAGAGATTGATGATGTTCAGAGAAAAGAACATATTTTGACAGAGAGTACTCAATTGTGGCAAGATGAGGGCCTCCATCTTTCGCAAGCAGCAGGTGAAAGGCTCATGGATCTATGAGAGAGGGAGAAAGAAGTGTTGCAGAAGACTTATAGAACAACCACAGAGGAATTGCTGGAAGAAGTACGCCGAGAGGAAAAGAAAGTAACAGATATAGTCCAGCAATAAAATGTCATCTACAATGGCATCACAACAAAGATCAAGGGCACCACAGCTGAGTGACTCGAGATGAGTCACATGTGAGTGTTGGGGGCTCGTTGGGCGCGAGCCAACTTGGTCCAGTTTTGGTCAAAGACTCTGCATTTTGAAGAGCAGAGTGTGCAGAGTCCCTAAAGTTCTATTTACCGCGCAAGTGTCTAGGGACTTTGGGGTAGGTAAAAGCCCCTCATTTTGTAATGGGTATTAGGGTTTTAGTTCATTGTTTCGTTGAGTCCATGGTATGTGGACCATGGTTTTTGTAGCAATGTGATGTATTTAAAGACATGTAATGCTTTGGTGAAGATCATCTTTAGATAATTAGAATAGATCATAGAGAGAACACAAGTGATCGAGTCTTTTGTTTTGTGTTTTGGGTGTAAGGAAAGGCTCCACAGCTGAGTGCGTGGAGGCCTAGGAAGAGTTTGTAGCTGAGTGCATAGACCACCTGTAGTGAGGTACACAGGTGGAGAATTTGTATGTACTGAAAATATCTATCTTAATAAAGAAGAAGAAGTTTTGGCAAAGTCTTTTGTATCTGTGTCTGTTATTTGTGTTCTATTAGTTTATATGAAGTAATTTCAAGTAATCGATATGTTAGCGTAACTGTTATTGTTCTACAATGTGTTTATATTAAATGAATGTGACAATGTCTGTAGTTAGAGTACAGTGTGCAGTAATGTTGTGAGTGTTATAAGGATAATTAAAGTACATAAAAGCGAAGTTAAGAGCCACTCTTCACAATCCCTCAAGGTTACAGAAACCTTGTTCTACAATCACCTATAACCACCTCGGGTAAGACTTCGACCTGCTTGCGGGTCATTGTCAAAAGTTCTGGTGTCTGAGGGTTTTTCTTGTGTGAAGTACAAGCCAAACCTAATTTAAGACCAACCGATCCAACACCTCTTTCTTAGGATCTAGATTTTTCGAATTCAATAATTTGTATCCTATATATATGTAACTTATGTGATCAATAAAGTTATGAGAGTGATCTGTGTTGTGTGTGATAATGTGCTCTCTCTATTTTTATAACATAGAGGAGGGGAAGGGAGACGAACAAGGATTTAAATATGCCCAACATGGAGAAAATGATGAGAGAGGGGACTTGGTTGATGTACAACATGGAGGAAATGAGGGAGGGAAACACTTGTTTGTAGCCCAAATGGGAAGAAATGAAGACAATGATGTTTCATAGTAAGAAGATGTTGAGGGTGTGCAGAAGTGAGTCAAGGAGAGGGGTGAAGAAGAAAATATGGGTAGGCCTAGAGGGAGAGGGGCCTCAAATGAGTCTGAAAATGCATAGAAGCAGGAGAATATGTCTGCAATTGAAAATGCCCAACTGCATGAGATCTCATATGTTACTGAGCGTACTCAACTAAAATTGACAAAAGAACACCCAACAAGTTTTCAAAATCAACTTAAAGAAAGCTTGAGTCCAGTCAAAGAAGGTGCTTAGGGGAGAATGCCAACAATTTTAAGGCCATTTAAAAACCAAAAGAGCATGGATACCATGCTAATAGATACAACCTTGGATACCATGCTAATAGATAGGAGCATCCACCTTTTCCAGTGAGGTTGAATTACATGCTAACAATTTGGAACCAATACAAATATAACAATATTTCAATCATGATATATAGCTCTAACACATCATAATGGAAGAATTCTTACCAAGACATTCAACATTTAAAACCTTATTGATGAAAAATAGAAAACCAATTTTAATAACTATTTTGGCTGAAAATGAAAACATTAATAAAAACCTTTTATTCAAGGTAGGGAAAAGAGACAAAAATTTTATAATTCAAATCACAATTCCCAAGATAAAAGAAACAATACCTATTTTTTAGAGTCATCCTTGAAGGAAGAATATTTGTCATTTTTTTCAATCTTCTTTCTAATAATTTTAAATTCAAACGAGCAATAACTTTTAAAAATAATTAAAAAATATAAAAAATTTAAAGCATATTAAAATAAGATGTTCTCAACAAAAAATAAATGTCCTCATCAATATACCAAATAATATTATTTTTCCATCAATAATTACAAATTGTAACTCAAAATAATTATTCTATATAAGTTAATCATCCTCTTTAATGGTTCATGGACTTTACACAAATGAAGTATAGGAAAATTCTATGAATTTATTTAATGGAAAATGTTAAAGGATACATGTTGAGTTATAAATACCATGAAATACAAATATTTGAGTTAAAAATAATTTCGAGGAAAATTTGAATTCATTGAGGAGAAAAGGTAAAAATAAAATCTGTACCTTTCACAAACAAGAGAGATCACTTTACCGATTTAATTCTTTAAAATCAAATCCTTGTATTCAACTCCATTAGCACATAATACATGCACATATCTTCCTAATACTTGCATATATCTACTAGACATGGTGAGTTGCACAAAATTATTAACATTTGATTGCATCGGTAAGAGAATGTCGAAGTGGATTGCAATTGGTATTGTGGATTTCTTAGAAAGAATCCCATAACATGTCGGTGTGGAGAAAAGGTCCCATATTTGGGATCACAGTCGAATCAATTTGATTGTTACTAGATGGGAAATGTGGCTTTTCAGTTGACAATGGTTGAAACTTGTGAAGAAGTAATGGAGTATTAAGATTATTTTCTTAAATTTGACTCCTCTAGTCCTCACTACTATGTTAAAAGTGGCTTGTTTGATGGTTCTCAATATTCAAGGTGTACTAATGTGTTGGAAATCACTTGTCCTCCCAAGTCTGATCGAGGTCTGCATGAGTCAATTTGATTGCAATGAGAAGTAAGAAGGGGCAAGGGCGTCCTCCAATTGTTATAAGGATCATTATATTAATACCTACCATATTTACGGATTTTATAAAGTAGGAATCACTAGGTCAACATTATCGAAAGGGGAGGGTAATATTTATTAATTGGTGTCCAACATGGAAGAGACCTTCTCTCTTGTGCAGGTAACTATATAAACCATGACTTGGAACAACTATGGGCTAAGTTGTTTGGTTTAAGAAGTTATAAATAACCTTCCTATAGAAGGAATGGGTCATAAGTTGTCAATGAAATATAACTCTAGTTACATGATTGTTACAAATGATCCATTGAGAAATGAAAGAGAGGACATCAATGGCATTGGAATAAGTCTTGGAAAAGTTTCCATTTTTCCTAAAGAGAAAACACCTGGTACAATGTTGATTCAAGAAATTCCAGATAGCCCTTTGCTAGGTAATCAACTGGTTCTCCCTTTGCTATGTAATGGTTTGGTTCAAGAAATTCCAGATAGCCCTTCTATAGAAGAAGAAGGCCATGAGTTGTCAATGGAATCTAATTCCATTGACATGGTTGTTTCATAGGTTCTATTGAGAAATGAAAGAGATGAATCTGATGCCATTGGAAAAGGTCTTGGAAAATTTTTCATTTGGTCCATTAAAAAAATATCTGGCCAACATGAATCGGAAACAACTTTATATGAAGAAAGAGATATATATTAGAAGGTCAAATATTATTTAAATGTAGACTTTATTCATGGCATAATAGTGTCATTTGACTCAACTCAGGGATTATCATGTTACAACCTACAAAAAACAGGAGATGATATTACACAAGACTTAACAAATAAATTGAGGAACAAAAGTATGGATTTTTGCAAAAATATTTTAGGGAAAGAAACTAATAACTACAGTAATATTGCGGTGAATGCGGGAGGATAGGAATATTTGAATGTTGTATCATTCAATAGGCTCTAAAGTTTGTCTGGGTCATCCATAAGAATTCCATCACAAAGCAATGAAGGCCAAAATTTGAAGAGGGCAAGGTGAGCATCTCCAATGGAAGTAAGTGCCATTGGCCCATCAGGAGGTGAGAAAAATTGTAGATTCCAAAAGACATGGATTTTATGATAGGAGAAATAGATGAATGTTTTTTTTTCTCTCAGAAATCAAGGGATTCCCAAGATAAGATGGGAGCTCATGATTATGTTTTGGTGATTTCCAATCAAAATGAAGTTGCTAAGGGATAGCTTGAAACCTTGTACAACGCCCCTAGCAAGAAACTTCCAAATGCTAGCATTGATTTTATTGATAGAACTCTTCGAAGCAGTGGAAATTTGTTTTCCAGAAACATGGGTGGGGTGAAATAAGATGGGGGTATGAAGCTTCAACATTACTCATGGCCTAAATATCAGAAAATAAGTTCTCCGGCAACAAAAATTTCACTCTGTTGGCCAATGAAGGTTATGGTGAACTGAGTCATCTTCAAAGGTTTTAAACCATGAGACATCTATAAGGTTGTCAAATGGTGGAATTGAACTTATGTCTAATGATTTTGGTGATATATTTCGGTGTGATGGAGTGGCTAAATCATGCACTTATGTTTCAAAAATAAATGGTGATATGAAGAACACTTAGGCAAGGAATAATAACATGGTAAACATTCATTTACTAAAATATTTATCTTGTTTAGGAAGTAACATTTTAGAGGCTTTTCTAGATAAAAAAAGTGCAAACCTTCTATCTTGCACTTTTCCAAGGAAATCCTTAACAACTTTGGGAAGGGAAAATGTAGGATTGGAAATGAAAATGTCAGGAGAAGCTCACCTTTGTGTTTATCATATTCCATAACTAATAAGGCACATTTTATTATATAGGTTCATCTCAAGTGAGAGTTTATGGTATGCATTTTCAAGCTACCAAAAATAACACCTCTCCTGCTTATTTATAGGGTCGGGTTCATCTTCATGTTGCTCCATTAAAATCTCACTCTTTTCGATCTAGTTTTGAAGTGAAAAGTCCCCAAAATCATGGTGTAGAAGGTGAGTGCAAGGAGTAGGCTCAATGAAGTTTTTATAAGTCGCTTTTAGTTATTAAGAAGCCTCTCAATCAGTTAAATTCGACTGGACTCGAGTCTCGTGAAAAATTTTCAGATGAGGTTGATGTGAGTATTTCATAAATTTCACAGAGGAAGAAAAGGTCTAGTTTGGAAGTGGATTGCTAGCCCAAGGTTAACTCATCAATTAATGGATTTGAAAAGGGTACATGAGGAAGGCTAGGGATGTCACAGTTTGTGCAACCAAGTTGTATTTCTTCATCAACAAATCAGACTATTGATTTATTTTCTTACGACAAGCTATTTCAAAGTATGCAATTAGCATCCTTGTATGATGTTAAAATGTTGTAGGAATTTGAAGGCTTTCATAATGAAAACATTCATTTACTAAAATATTTCTATTCTTTAGGAAGTAATAGTTCATAGGAATTTCCAGATCAAAAAAGTGCAAGCCTTTTGTCTTGCACTTTTCCAAGGAAATCCTTAATAACTTTGGGAAGGGAAAATCCAGGATTTGAAATGAAAATGTCAGGAGAAGCTCACCTTCATGTCTACCATATTCCACAAATAATGAAGGCAATTTTGCTTATACAGGGTCATCTCAAGTTAAGTTAATGGTAGGCATTTTCAAGCTACCAAAAACAACACCTCTCTAGCTTGTTTATAGGGATAGGTCCACCTTCATGTTTCTCCATTAGAATCCTTTTCTTTTTGATCTAGTGTTGAAGTGACAAGTCCCCAAAATCATGGTGCAAAAGGTGACTGCAAGATTTTACCTGAAGATGAAATTGTTTCATACTTCTCTTTCCAAAAGGAACTAAGTGGGGTGGAAAAAAATGACATGGAGAGTACACATTTACTAAAAGGAGGTGTAGTTAGGGATTAGGTTCAATGTAGTCTAGCTAAGTCAATTTTAGTTAATCAAAAGCCTCTCAGTCAGTTAAAGTCAACTAGACTGGCATCTCGTGAAAACTTTTCAGATGAGGTTGATGTGAGTATTTCATAAATTTCATAGAGGAATAAAAGGCTTAGTTTTGAAGTGGATTGTCAGCCCAAGGTTAACTCATCAATCAATGGATTTGCAAAGGGTACAACAGGAAGGCTAGGGATGTCACAATTAGGGCAACCAAGTTTAATTTTTTTCATCAAAAATTCATATCGTTGATTTAGCTGCTTACGAAAATCTATTTCAAAGTATGCAATTAGTGTCCTTGCATGATGTTAAAATGTTGTAGGAATTTGAAGGCTTTCATAATGAGATTTTATCTAAAGACAAAAATTTTAACTTAGTGAAAGGGAACGATTGTGTGGAGATAGATATGGAATATGAAAAAATTGGAGATAAGAATGGGAAATATTCATCTACGGAGGGGGTTGCTAAAGCTGATGAGTTGTGCAAAGATTTTCACTCCCTCACTCTAGGTCCTAATCATATCTCGAAGTGTAAAACACTTGTGCCATTAAATGCTTGTTTGTCTTGTGCTATGTAGAATATTCGGGAAAGAGATATGCAATAAATGACTCTTATATGGAATCCCATGTGCTCCCAAAAGATAAATTTCAGATGTGGTTAGGGTTTAATGGAGTTGTGGGATATCGACCAAAGGTTAGGAATTCACCTTCATTAACTCTTGCGGGTGGAATATTCTTTGAGAGAATCAACAAAAATTCTATGAACATGGAATCCAAAATCCACAGATACACCTCTTATGCAAGAATCTGTGTGTACATGAACCTCAACAAGGCGCTCCCGGATGCGGTAAGTTTAATCCATGATGATTATGAATGGGTTCAGTTAATTGATTATGAACATGTCCCATTTAGGTGTAGACGATGTCATGCCCTGGGTCACCTATTCAGGGACTTCCCCCTAAGTAAAAAATCCTCTCCTCCAAGTGCCTTTGATAAGTCTGAATCTGATGGTTTCACCAAAGTATCCAATCGTAGAAAAAATCACAAGAAAGTAGCTCCAAATCCCAGGCGACCTCAAGCTACTGCTTCCAAGCCTTCAACGAGCAACAGTTTTGAAGCTTTAGCTAATGAGCCCATGATCAATCCTGATAACCCAACTTCCCCAGAGCGAGGGGCTAAGAAGGATAAACAACCAATGCACACAGAATCCATAACGATCCCAATAGATCCGATGATCAACGATCCCTTTTCTTCAGCTAAGCATAAAGCCCCATAATGGTATCTTCAAGGAATGGAGGAAGACATTAGAGAACCTGACTCAAGAACAACAGTAGAAATCAATGAAGAGAACAATGACTCTTAGTTCATGGAGGAGGACCCAGAAAATATAGACATCGGGGAACTAGACATTCAGGGCCTTGAGCAGGCATGCAACGCAAATAATTTTGACAAAATTCCAGATCAGCAGGTAGAGGATCTGGAGGAAATCTTATCAAGGGCACACAAGAAAAAATCTCTAGGTATTCAAACTGGGAGCCCTTGGGATGGAAGAGTCATCACCAAAGACATCAAAAAACGTGGAAGAAAAACAGATCTTCAACGCACAATCAGAATAGGAGCAATGTTAGTGGAGTCCGGCATATACTCCAAGCTAACAAAGTATTACGAATACCTCCAAAAATCTTCCAAATGAAGTTAATATCATGGAATATCAGAGGGCTTGACAACCCCGGGAAAGGAAGACTTCTTAAAAAACTGATAATGCAAGAAAAACCACAAATTCTCTTCATACAAGAAACAAAATGCAACTCAAGTGCAATAGAAAGGATTGCAGCAAAAGTATGGCCAGACGGACTTAATGCAGCTGTAGATGCAGATGAAGCGTTTGGAGGTCTTGCAATCCTATGGGACGCTCGCTCTATAACACTCTCCAACATTCATGCAAATAAGAACTTCATCCAAGCAATATTTCACATCACAGGAACTAATACACATGGGCATCTTACTAATGTGTATTTTCCTCAGGAATCCATACACAAAATAGAACTCCTGAATGCCCTCTCGGAACTCAACTCAGCCAGAATGCATCCATTATGGATAGCTGGGGGTGATTTCAACATGATTAATAAACTGGAAGAAAAGAAAGGAGGCAGGAATAGCGGGAACCAAGATGGGATTCATCTCAAGGATTTCATTCAGAAGAATTGGTTTATTGATATGCCTTTCAACAACGGTCTTTATACATGGAATAATAAAAGAACAGGGATGCAGCAAATATCTTCTCGCTTGGACAGATTCTTAATATCAGACAATGTTATTCATTTAGGGGGTGACTTTGCAACGTCAATCATGCTGATCGGGGGATCGGATCATTGGCCAATCTCGTTACAATGGACTCGGCCGAGAAGCACCATTCAAAGACCATTTCAATTTGAAGAGTTCTGGATGTCCCTCCCGGACTTTAATAACCTAATAAGCACATAATGGAATAATTTTACGCCTTCTGAAGAAACGAGGATGTCTCAGTTTCAACAGAAGCTCAAGCATCTCAAAGGTAAGATCAAACAGTGGAATCATAATTCTTTTGGCAACATTTTCTAGGCTCAATGCGCTCTCGATCAGGACATGAAACGCCTGCAACAGAGGATCATAATGGAAGGCCGATTAGAGGAACTGCCAGAACAGGAAAAAATTCTTGAGTCACAAATCTTAGAAAGGGAAAAACAGGAAGAATCGCTATGGAGGAAAGAATCAAGAATAAAATGGCTTAAGGATGGGGAAAAAAACACAAAAAATTTCCACAGTACCACCATCCAACGCAGAATGAACAATAACATAACCCACATACTAAATGAGTAGGGGGATAAGCAGGAAACTCATGAAGACATTGAAAGAGAATTTGTAAACTATTTCAAGAAGGTGCACCAAGAACCTCAAATAAATCGATCGAATACTATAGAAAAAATCACCAGACATATTCTGAAGTTAATTACAGAGGAGCACAACCAACTTCTCCTTAGACCGGTCGAATTGCAGGAGGTTGAAGAAGCTGTATGCCAACTGAAAGCCGGGAAGGCACCTGGTCCGGATGGGTTCACTTCAAACTTTTTTCACAAGTTCTGGGACTTGATTAAAATGGAAGTATGGCAGGTGGTCGAGGAATCAAGATCTCTAAGATGGATGTTCCCCAGATTGAACGCTACTTTTATCGCTGTCATCCCTAAGGAGGCCTAGCCTATCACTCCTGATAAATACAAGCCCATTGCCCTCTGCAACATTATCTACAAGATTATCTCCAAAGTCATTGCCTCCATACTCAAATTGTTGCTCCCTCTAATAATTTCACCGGAGCAATCTGGATATGTCGAAGGGAGGCAGATCACGGATGGTATTATTCTCACTCATGAAATAATCCACTCCTTAAAGCAATCCAAGAAGCTTGGTATGCTCCTTAAAATTGATATCTCAAAGGCTTTTGACAGTTTAAGCTGGTTGTACATTAAAAAAACCCTTACTGCTTTTGGTTTTTCACCCCTTGGGTTATATGGGTTATGAGTTTGTTATCCTCCTCCTTTTTTTCTATCCTTATCAATGGTATCCCCTCTTCTCCCTTTCGACCTTCGCGAGGTATCAGACAAGGAGATCCACTCTCTCCTTTCCTTTTTGTTATTATGGCTGAAGGTCTAGGCCGAAGCATCAAGCAGGCTCAGCACTCCCAGCTGCTCAAAGGCCTGTCTTTTCATAACTCCCCAGCCTACACTCACCAGCAATTCGTTGACGACAACATGCTTTTTGGTCACCCCTCAGTCCAGGAGGCTTGTCAACTCAAATCCCTTCTTTCGGATTTCTCGGAAGCTTTTAGAGCCTCTATCAATAAATCCAAATCCCAAATATTTTTTTTCAACACGCCCATCTATATTTAATCTTCCATAGCCCGCATCATAGGCTTCTCTACTACCTCCCTTCCCTCCAAATATTTGGGGGCTCCTTTAACAGCCTCAACCCTGAAGCACTCCTCTTGGAAAATTCTCTTAGAAAAGTTAGCAAACCGCCTTTCATTATGGACTCACCAAACCCTCAACATGGCGAGTCGATTAGTTCTCATCAAGGTTGTTCTTCATTCCATGTCGCTATACCTGATCTCTATCCTAGCAGCTCCCAAATGGGTGCTAAAAGAAATCAAGCGTCTTCAAAGATCTTTCTTATGGGACAGCTCAGGTCAGAAACGTAAATGGGCTTTGGTTAAACGGGACAATGTCTGCCTTCCCAAAAATGCCGGCGGAACTGGCCTTAGGGACCCTTCTCACAGCAATAAGGTCATAGGAGCATGTATCTGGTGGCGATGGATCACTATGCCATCCACCCCCTGGGCCTATTTGTGGACAGCTAAATATGCAAACAATCGCCCTTCAGAGGAACTAATCAGAATATCAGACATAGGAATGGGATCTTTAATTTGGAACTCATCCAAGCAGCATAGGAGTTTAATTCAACAACATAGTTTTTGGGAAGTCAAGGATGGCAAGGATGCAAGGTTTTAGGAAGATTCCTGGCAGCAGCTGCCCAAGTTAAAGGACCTTCTTCATCCTATGCAAACACCGGAACAGAACCTACAAGACCCCAACAAGGTAAAGAATTTCTGGAGATCTTCCCCCGTACGAGATACCAGGCAATGGTTAGAGGCACACCAAATCTTAAGAAATGGAACGGAACAAGATCAAAAAACTCTTCAAGCGGAATTAATGAGAAGGAAAATTAAATGCTCAGAGGAAAGAGATATTCTCAGACGGGGGTATGGAGAAAAGGGTGTATTCTTAACGAAGGAAGCTTACCATATTATAATCCAGGAGCACATGGTCAAAGATAACCTCTGGAGCAAAGTGTGGGATCCCACCAACTGGCCGAAAGTTTCCACCTTCCTCTGGCTCCTTGGTCACAACAAGATTCTTACATGGGACAATCTTCGGAAAAGGAACTATCATGGACCCTCAATATGTCCTAACTGCAAACAAGAGGAAGAGTCCAAAAAGCATCTTATGCAATCCTGCATCATGGCATGCAAACTCTGGGAAAAAGTAAGTTTCCGCTGCCAAAAGGATGGTAGAATTTAGGGAGATGTCATAGATACGATGCGCAGCTGGGAACAGAACCCTTTTCAAAGAAAGATATTAAATTTCCTCTGGAAACTTATTCCGGGCTTCCTCATGTGGACAATTTGGAAGGAGCGAAATCGAAGAATCTTCAAGGACCAATCTATGCCGATGGAGAAGTTATGGAAAATTATGTGTCAAAATATCAAAGAATCCATATCTTTGCATACCTGGTGTCAGGAGGATCTCCCTTCTATACCCCAAGAACAAAACATATGGGCCAACTGGATCCTTCAATGGCATCAAGCAAACATTGCCCAAAGAATTCATCCTCAGATAAACATTCGCCTGAAAAATGGATTCCACCTCCCAAAAATATTTATCGGTTAAATTTTGACGGGGCTTCAAAAGGCAATCCTAGAAATTTGGGCTTCAGAGGGATTTTTTAGAGATTGGAAAGGAATTCCTCTGCCAACCTTCTTAGGCTCACAAGGGTGGGACACAAATAACTCAGCGGAATTAGAAGGTCCTTGGCAAGGGCTCATACTCGCTCAAAATCAGGGATTCTTTCCTCTGATCATCGAAGGTGATTCTCAGATCATCATTAACATGGTCATCAACATCATGCAAGGCACCCCTTCAAGCAAATTAAGTAGCAGTTGGAGAATGGAAAGGTGGTTGGAACTCATCGAAACTTGGCTCATCCATCACAGGGTGATCACTCTTAAGCACATTAGACGGGACGAGAATAAAGTGGCGGATCTTTTAGCAAACTTTGGAGTGGAAGGTGGTGTTAACCCTCATACAGGCTCAATTACAGATCTGGTCTCTGATTCCCAACTCAAAGACTTTCAAAATAATGTGAAGAAGGAAATGATGCAAGTAGGAGAAGAGCACCCGGATGCGGGTGATTCATTTCATAGTTAATGAGTTCATTTATGAACGCCGACATAGTGTCCTGCAGCCTGAAGTGGAGCGCCCATCTCCAGGTTAGCGCAAAGCCCAAGCTGGTTCACATTATGTGTATTCAAATTATCATGCAGGTTGATTTAATGCTCCTCCTCGATAGTTACATGGTCTAGATGGTTCTATTCAGGCAGTTCGCAATCCCTCCATATATGGTTTGCTATCCGGCTTTTTGTTGTGGTCCATCCCTTTTGAAGCATCCTCGCCAAGGATACACCTCTAGTATCAGTGATAAGCCCAAGCATATTCAAGTGCCTGACTTCCATTTCTATTCCCCATCCGGCTGCCACTGCTCTGGGCATGCAAGCTATATTCTCTGCTGTTTGTTTTATCCTTGTGTTCCTACTTGGTCCAGTATTATTTGGTTCTGTAGAATCGCCATGGTCCGGCAAAGATTGCTGAGTCGTCGTGGTGGGAGCCGAGGAGGAGGAGGCCGCAGGCGATCTCAGTCTCCTTAGCCTGCCCCTCATGCCAGGACGCCCTCGTCTAGTCCCTCTCGCAGGACATTCCCGTATCATGCGTTTCAGAATTTCAATTTCAAGTTCCAAAGCAATTTAAATCGGCCAATCATTTCTGATAACATTTCCATTATCTTCACAGAGAAGGAGTCTTCTATCCTTGTCTCTGCTAGCAACATGGCGAAATCTTCTCAAGAAGGTCTTAGAATCATGGGTGGCCATGGCGCAAAGCAACAACAGGGCAATATTGGTCAGACAAGTAAGCAAGGTGGATTGCAGGAAGCGGATAAGGGAACTGAAGGTAGTTCGAGCAGTGATCCTATGGATATGCAACAAGGAGGCAACAACCATGGCGCGTCAGCATCGTTGGAAGATGACGGATGTTCAAGTGGCTCTCCTCAGGCTCTGAATCTCCCAGGTTGCAGCGGGGAGGGCAAGGCGAAGCACGGTGAAGATATTTGGTATGGCAATGAATGTCTGGTGGAGGAAGTGCAGCCGGACCAAGATAAGCTCATTTGATGACTCCTGTCTGCCTTCTTAGTACTCTTTTTGTTTGTTTTTGGGTCCAACGATGATATGGTGTTGTCGGCGCGGTCAGGAGTTTTTCACTCTGTTTTTGGTTATGTACTTATGGTCTAGAAGTTGGAAAATCTTACTCCAACTTGGATGTATGATCACTGTAAATGGTCTCCCCAAATATGGGACAACTCTGTCAATTTTGAAAGCATGTAGGTCCTATATGTCAAGGCTCAGTCCTCCTTGTAATTTTACTGTTACCTTACTTTAATAGATTTAGCATTTACTGAGAAAAAAAAAACATTTGAGAATGGGAGCTATTGTAGAATTGAGGCTTCTGTGATCCATCAAATTTATAAGAAGAGCTTCGGCGAAAATCACATCTAGAAAGACTTTTGTCGACGCGTTTCGAACCAACTAGTGTGGTTCATCGTCAGGACAAGTTGAAGAAACAGATTCAGCAACACCTGCTTAAATAGACCGAGCAGAGACTCCAACGGCTATAAATGACTCTAGGACCTAGGCCAAATTTTAATTAATTTATTTATTTCCTTAATTATTCCTATATTACCTAAGAATTTTAATAATATCATTATTATTCT
>APFE030078624.1:19397-66557 GCA_000404065.3 Pinus taeda | reverse complement strand
ACTTTCTTTTCATGGAAAATTGTCAATAGCTTAACATTTACACGTAACACTAAAAATATCTTCCAGGCCTTTGAATCTAAAAATTCATATCCTCAATCTGGTTTGTCACCTCTTCATTTGAACATCTCTCAATCCTTAGTAGAAATCCATCCAGATTTCTATGATCCAATTAGTGTTCAATTAGAAAGAAAATTTCATAAGAAGGAGATTTTAAATAAACTTCTAACAATAGTTGTACATTTTGATTTTAGATTTAATGTTCTTAGTTCAATAAGATTTTTATTTTTATTACTAACATTCGAACTGTATATATATGCAAGAATAAAAATGAGAGAATGGTTACACTGGAAATATGACTATACCTAGTCATTTTCATGTATATGGTTAGAATAGGAGTATAATTAATTTAGTTTGTTTGTTTATATAGATAATTTATTTTTAATAGTTCTGTAGATTAAAAATAAAGGAAGCAATTAACCCTTTTCATATCATATACATGTTCAAGGAAATATTTACCTCTCATCAGAAAATTCCTAATTCTTCCTTAAATATTTCTTCCATAATAAAACCAGTTGTGAATGGTTACATTAGGCATTTACGAAAAAGACACCAATTCTCTTTCAGATTTCGTTTTTCGCTTGTATAAATAGCAAATCTTTTAGAAAATTGATCTTTATTATTGAAAGATACAGTGAAATACTCTAGCCTAGAAATGATACTAGTTTCAACTATAAAGAATTTGATGAAAACAACCTTTAGTGAGAAATTGCTTTGTATCAGTGCAATGAACGATATCAATAACAAAATCAATATTCTCTGTAGAGCAGCTCTGTCCAAAAAACTCTACTATTGTCGTCTAGAGCTATCTTAAGGAAACAATGACTTCCTCCTTACTTATGAAATTACAACTTTTAGAGACACAATCCAAGGATACACTTTATCTTAAAGAGTGAGAGGTCTCATCACGAGCCGACTTATCATAATCACAGATATTATAACTTACTGACTTTGCCAATACTGCATACCACAACAGGGCAATGACTCAAGATTGTTGCAATCAAAAGGTAAGGGGTCTCATCACGAGCCAGCTTGTTCAACAAAGTTATAAATCAAGTGAATGACTGTGTCATAAATTGGCTATCAAACCAAGACATTGTTCTTTAAGGGTAAAAAAATAAAAGTAATAAGTGTGGATATGGATTCCTCTTTGAAAATTAGATGTTTCTCTAAGTAGGATACAAGATCATTACTGGGTAACAGGTAACCCTGTCGAGGCTATGAATGCTTGCTGGCAGTAGAGGCTCTACGTACGACAAATGAGCATATTTAAAACTGATTTATAGAGAAGGCTTTGTTTTATCTTTATCAACCAAGTAATGACTGATGTAGATACAAGGACTAACTTGAGGGAGCAAATAATCAAAGTTGAAAATAGAAGAAACAAAATATCGTTGACAGGTTAAAGCATAATGTACTTTATCTTTCTATAATAAAGTTTAACTTTCTGGAAAATTTTCTGTTTTGGAAGTTTTTAGAAAATTCAAAAGAAAGACAAAGATAATTGGTTCTTCCAAGTGAATCGCCAATTTTTGTGGCCACCAACAACCCCCTTCTTATTTAGTGTTATTACTAATACTAAATAAGTGGGGAGCCTTAGTCAAAAATTTTAAAAAAATAATTAGTGCTTGTATTTCCTTTTTAATAAAAATTACCATCATAAACTTAGGAAAATACCTTTGAAAATATAAAAAGCTTAAGTTTCATGATGAGGAAAAATAAAATCACTTCTTAAGAAATATCGCATCGCGAAAAGGATAACAGGATGCCTTCTTACTACCCAAACTCTAAGATTGCGAGATTGCGCTGCGAGATTACATATCAAAAAACATATATATCCCATCGCATGCCTTAAAACGCACTTACACTGGAAAACTGTAGAAAACGCCGATATGCGATGGCGCATATCGCAAAATCGCACCTCGCAAGAAAAACATTAACATGAAATGGGCATATACTACGATTATGCGATATTGCGACCATGTGATATTGCGATATCGCGATATTGTGATAGAGCGGCAGAGCGATATTACGAAAGAATACAATTGCGATATTGCGATCTTGCGATAATGCGATGCAGCGATTTGCGATATTGCAAAGCAAATCGTAAAATTGCCCTATTGCAAAATCTTTCGGCTCACTATTCGAGAAAACGTTTTTTCATAAAACGAGACCTGGTTATGCGCTTTAATGCTAATTAATGAGTTAGTTGCCAGTTGTTAATGAAATATGGTTTTGAGTTTATCGAAGACCCAGTTCACGTAAGGTGGTATATTTTTGCATGTCTTCGGAATTCAAATCTTTTCCGCCACTGTTCCTTATCATTACTCTCACCTCACTTGTAAACTGCAGGAACAAAGAACAAAGAACTATATAAAGCGGTATACAGGAAACTATGGGGAAGAAAGGCAAGGCTTTGATGTCTGAAGATAAAGAAATGGTGCCCTTATACACAGATACGGCATGCAACAGAGACACATGTATTTCCACTTGGGAAGGCATGTATAATCTGCTTGAGGAAGAGAATCCCAAGGTAATGGAGGTTACGACTACTGCAAGTTTACAAGGTTCTTCTGAGGCATCAGTTGCAGATTTAGCTTGTTCATTCTTACACCATATAGCAACGAGACCCAAAATTCTCCCCTACACAGATATGGTGAAATGGGTACTAGACAGCGCTGACATAAAAAACAGACAGTTTAGGACTCAGGGTCAAGAACTTAAGGAATCATTGTTTTCACAAAATTTCAAATTTACATCCACTAAAAGAAAGCACGCAAGAGGCAAAAATCGCACCAAGGAAGCCCATATCAAGAAATGGAGGCAATTTCCAATGCGCTAATCGTTGGGTAAAACTTCTCGAAATGGAAAGCTTCTAATTACTCAGCTACCTGTAAGCCCCAGAAATTCGGAAAAAGTATGTTAAAGATAAAAGGTAAAACTTGAATTCGATAATCAATGGTAATGGTCAGAAATATCCTCAAAGTATTTAGTGAAACCACACAGCTATTGTATGACTCTCAAATGCATCATTAATTCTACTGAAAAGATGGTGCCAACTCTTGCTGACTACCTTTTTGCAGCACAGTTAAAGGTTGAAGTCGGCCAACCGACTCTTCTCAAGCAAATGTTGAATGCTTGCGATGTTAAGGAGCAAGTACATAAATAGTTAGATGTTAGATTTAATTTTAGAAATAGTTTTGCTTTATTTTCACCTAGAGAGAGGACAATTATTTAAACAGTATCCTATATTTTTTGTAAATAAGTTATTTTTAGATGTAGTTAGTAGTATTTAAACTCTTCTCATGCATTTAGAGAAGAGTCCAGAAATTTATCAAAAATTTATTAGAACATGCACTTTTGTACCCTCCGAGGAGGTTTTGATGAATGAATGGAACAAGATTTATTGATTTTTGCATTTAATATCTGCTACTGATGTTGCACTTATGTACTCTTAGTGGATGTTGGATTAAGAAGAGATAAATCGTTATCGCTTGAAGCTCATGAGTAGAACTAGTTATAAATGGTACTTCTATATCTTAACTATTTCTATCTTTTGTGTTAAAGTGATATTCAAGTTTAGTTGCTTATATATTAATGTGTGAATTCTTGAGTTATCATTTGGCACTTTTGTACGGTGATAGCTATTTATTTATGCTTAATATATGAGTAGCTTACTGTGCGATATGTTTTTCACAACTATTTCGTCTAACTTTTTATGCGAAATGGTTCATATATATTGAATTCTTTTCTTATAACAGTTGAATGATATTTATTACCAATTGTTATTTGAAATCATTTTAGATCGCATAGCAAAAAGATCACACCCTGGGTTAGTATAGACTTAGATATTTCTGTTTATTAGAATACAATTGCATGTCATTAGATTAAAGTTAGAATTAGAGCATCTTAATTAGGAACTATTAGATCATAAATATGAAATTCTACACACACACACACTCATAAATTGGGAAACTGGTCCCATATCCCCAGTCGGACCCACCATACCAAACGGAAAAGGAGTTGCCAACCAAGGTCCGGACCGGGTGGGTATCCCCCTTGTTGTAGACCCGATTTTTGGGGCTTCAACAGTATGATACTAGCAAATCCCAACACAACATTATTAATTAATAGGGAAATTTATGTCAACTAACTACATGTTATTAGCTTATCGTTTTCAGAAATTGGATATTGCATGTTGGGGATATGAGGGTATTGGTTTTTTTTAGAGGATTGGGTATAATGAGGCCGAGCCCTTTGTTATCAATTTTTCCTTCTGATATTGATAATACTAGATAAACATACTGGTGTGGAAAATGTCTATGTGGCATGCTGACGAGGAATGAAGCAAGAAATTCATATATACTTGGAGATATACAAAAATTCTCTATTTTTTTGGAACAACCTTTATATAATTATTGGGATTTTTGTAACTTGAATGCTAACAAAAATATTGATTTCACAATTCTTCACAATTTAGATTTATAATTTCATTTAGGTAATAAACTAAACACTTTGCAAACATCTCCAAAAGTATATTAATAATTGTATAGTGTATCCAAGTTCTTTTATAGCCTCATCAATGGGATGGACCGCTTAATAACAGAATGTTTGTAAAATGTTTCTATATTTGATCTTACAATATAGTATGTACTAGTGTCATATAGCATGAATGGTTGGGTGCAAGTTTTGAATTTATCCTAATTATGTTGAAATCCATTGAACCATTGGCCTATTATGGCAGCATTAGAAGGATAGGCACCCCCAAGATATAGAGGCTTGTTATGGGTATTTTAGGGTGTATTGGCCCTAGGTTAAGCCATGATTTTAGATCAAGGTGAATGGATGTGAGCGAATGATTTTCCTCCCAACCATCGTGAATTAAATGTCGTTTCCACCCCTGCAATGAGGCCATGGAATGGCAAGCGGAGGATCTTCTCTAATTTTCACTCTCATAATTTTCAAAGAGGCCATGGAATGACATGCAAAGGGTCTTCTCTAATTTTCATTATGGAATTGCATTAGTAGTCACACCAACTACCCATGGGATGAGAACCAAGTGAACAAGATAAAAACTAAGAATATATTTTCCATCTAAAAGAAATTTGTTTATACTTTTATGATCTCCTTATATGAGAGGCAAGGTGTCGCCTTATTAGAGAGCTTCTCTCCGTTGATGGCTATTGTCATTTTTCTAAATTGGAGTTTGATTTGATGTTTTTAAATTGGATAAGGCAACTTACCTATTTTAATAGAATATACTATTTACAAATATAATTAATATATTTTCACATAAATACTAAAATATATTCTTAATTAACATGCTAGAACTTATTAAACGATATTAACCCATATGCCATTGACCCACATTTTTTGAAAATATGTCAAAGACCACATTTTATTGTGTTGAGGGTCCAATGTTCCTGAAGTTTTTTAATGGTAACAAAAATATCAAAGTATAGACAAAAACCTGGAAGATTGTAAGCATTTTCATTTCTAAATTCAAAGTTAACCCATTGCTCAAAAGTATTTGTGACATTCCCAACCCCTCAATGCCTAACCAAGGATGCAACATATCCAAGCCTAGCTTCCAAGGTTACTTTATGGAGATGGGGTTGTCAAAATTATGGGTGGGTGCAAGTTAATGATGGTCTCTCATGATGCATTAGTGGCAATTCAAACTTAAAAAAAAATGATATGCCAAATTTGAGAAATGATTAGAGGTGATTACACATTGAATTTAAATATGGTGTAATGAGATTACATGTAGAAAATGAATTGGCCTTCCAAATATATAATTTTTATTTGTAGAAAATGTGTTTAATCATATGAGTTTTTTGTTTTCCTATGATTGATATGTTATTTTTCATGAAAAATATAATCCATATGTTTCTATTAGTGCAACCTCTAAGTATCTAAATGATGGGGTCTTTCTACAAAAAATTGTAAAGTTTTAGAGAACAAAGTGTTTTGACTATTCTTTCAAAATTTATGATCACACGCACAGATATAACATTTTTTTTTCCATATGAAGAGTGAATATATGTATATTGTCAATATTGTCAACATATTTCATGTTACTTGTGAGAATTAAACCTAGGTGGGGAGGATTCCATTCCTTCCTCCAACCACCTGGGATAACCCCAATTGACATACATACATACATATATATTATGAAAAATATTATATCCTTGAAATTACAAGGCATTTTGTTAGAGAAACCTAAAAAGGCGTTAACATTATGAAGCAATCTTTTTTTCTTTTTAGATTGTGGATCTAAATGTCCTCTAGTGCACCATATATTTTTTTCCCAAATGGTTAAAGGTTGAAATTTTTTATAGTGGAAATAAAAGAGGGATGTGCTTTAAGATTTTGATATATGTCAAGAGAAAAATATATTAAAAATAGTAAATGTTATTAACTTTATTCAAAAAATATATAATTAGAATCTACATAGTTGATTCTATATGTGTATGTAATTTCATGAACATTGGATTTTGCTAGCATATGTGTGTGTGAAATTGTTGATGTTTTCATCAATTTGCAGCCCAAGCCACCACATCTGTGATCCCAAAACTATATATGAAGCAACCAACTCATTGTTCACATAAGCTTCCTAAGAAAAAGTAATAATTAAATTAAAAAAAAAAAACCATCTACACATTCCTAGCACTAAAAACACATGCACATTTTTGGTACTAAAAATATGTGCACATTCCTGATGGTAGGAATGCATACACATTCCTACAACTATTTAATTTAACACATGGGAAACAGTTGAGGTGGGGTTGGGGGGGATGGGGAGGGAGACGGATAGAGGGGTCGGGGAGAGAGTTAACAGAGGTTGGGAAAGAATGAGTTGGTGAATGAGGGGAACAGAAGCGGGGGAGAGAGAGTAGGAGTAAAAAATGAGAGAGATAGGAAAAGAGGGTGGGGGTGGGAGAGGGAGAGAGATATTTGTGAGAGACATAACATGGAAGAAGAGCAAAGTTGGAAAGGTTGTTATGAATAGAGAGAGAGGGGGGCGGGGAGAGAGAAAAAGATAGAGAGGAAGAATAAGAGATAAATAGATGACCAGGGGGAATGAAAAAGGGGGAGTGAGTGACAAAGAGAGGGGGGGTTCTATGAAGCAAGGACTTAGGGAAGGAAAAATGGGTGTATATATAGAGGAAGGGGGAGGTTTGAGGGGAGAGAATGAGAGAAAAGTAGGGAGGGAGTAATGGGGGGTGAGAGAGAAAGACAAATTGGATGGGGAAGAGAGAGAGAGAGAGAGAGAGAGAGAGATGAAGGAGGAGGAGAACATGTAGAGAGAGGAGGGAGATAGAGATAGAGCCTAAGGGTGAAGAGAGAGGGAAGATATATATATATATAGAAGAGAGAGGAGAGAGAGAGAGAGATGGGAAAAATAGAGAGAGGAGAGAAGGGTAAGGGGAAAGATGGGGGAGGAGAGAGAGTAGGGTGACATAGAGAGACAAACAAGAAGTGAGAGATAGGGGGAGGAGAGAGAGGAGAGAAGGGGAGAGAGAGAGGGAGAGAAGGAGGGGAGAAAGGGAGGTATAAAGAGAGAGGGATAGAAAGGGATGAGGGATGGAGGAGAGAGAGAAGGAGAGAGAGGTAGAGAATGTGGGTTAAGGAAGGGAGGTAGAGAGAGAGAGAGGGCGAAGGAGAAAACTGGAAATAGAGAGAGAATAGGGACCCTCAGTTATCTTCCCCCACCCCTCTCTCTCTCTTCTTATTTGTATCTCTATCTCAACCCCCCCCACAATCTTTCTCTCCCCATATATACCTATCTCTCTCTCCATATCTACTAATCTCTCCCCCCTTTCTCTTTCTCTCACTGTCTACCTATGTATGTATTTGTATCTTTGTCTTTCTCCCAACCCCTCTTTCAGCCTCACCCCATTCTATGCCTCTAACTCCCTCCCTCTCTCTTCTTCTATCTCCCCCCTCTAGCTCCATTTCTATCTCCCTCCCTCTCTCCTTCTCTTCCTTGCTATTTCCTTCTCTCCCTCTCTCCCTAACTACCACCCCCTCTCTCACACTTCTTCTCTTTCTCTATCCCTCTCTCACCCCCTCAATCCCTCCTTACATACACACACACACAAAAACACATAAATACATATACATACACACATACGTATGAGTATGTATGTGTACATGTGTGCACACAAACATATGGAAATAGAGAGAGGGATTTGGGGAGAGAGAGAAGGAGGGGATGGAGAAAGGGATCGAGCAAGAGTGGGGAGATAGAGGGAGAGAGAGTGGGAAGAAGAGAGAGAGAGAGAGAGAGAGAGAGAGAGAGAGAGAAGATGAGGGTGACATGGAAGAAGAAAGAGACAAAGAGAGAATGAGAGAGGTAGAGAGAAAGGAGGAGAGATGGAGGGAGGTAGAGACAAACAGGGAAGAAGAGAGAGAAAGATAGATATAGTATATGAATAGAAATAAAGATAGAGAGTAGGGGGGAAGAGAAAGAGAGAGAGAGAAGGGGAGAGGGAGGGAGGAGAGAGAGAGAAGGATTTTAATGAGATTAAGGGAGGAGAGAGGGAGGGAGATAGAGACAAAGATAAAGGGTTGAGAGATAGGGAGAGAGATGTTGAAAATAATACTGAGAGGGGGGGTGAATCAATATTATCTAGTCCTTTTAACAATTCTTCCTTATTTATACTTTGAATTATTTTTGCATATCAGTACCATAAAACAATGAGCATGAACAAGAAAAACAGACAGTCACATCGAAGAACACCAGATATAAGGTGGAAACCCAATGTGGGTGAAACCCACCTGCTGCAATATGTCTCTATCTTCTTTCAAATTAGAAACTCCTTTTACAATGGTCTTGTACTGGTGCAGTCCTTTACCAGTACGCAGGCTGCAACCTGCTGAGAGCTACAACTCTCTCTCGTTTTCCAGTCTCTCCTGAAGGGGCTACAACCCCCTTTGCTCTTTTTACTTCTTTAAGGACCACGTTTCATGAATTTTCAAACTAGATCCATGGACATCAAATATTCAACAATTACATATGAATCAACCAAACTCCTTATACAATCAATCAATGAATCACCCAATTTCTCAAAATGGTGTAAACAGAAAGGCAATACCAGTAAACTAAACCTAGAACTCTGCAGAAAATAGATAAAAGGAAGCCAACAAATACTTCAAGGAAAAGTCTGCAACTTGACCAATATAAACCTGCGGATATCCACAGCTCTTTTGTGTCTAAACTGCGCAGATCCGCACCTGATCTTTCTAGTGCTCTGCGTACTTCTGCTCAGATCCGCACCTGCAATGTCTGTCTGACAGCGTACCTCCACACTGTGTCTTCTTCTATGTTGCGTACCTCGCACTGCGCCTTCTGCTTCTTTGCGTACCCCACGCACTACACCTTCTTCTTCGTTGCGTACCCTGCACTGCACCTTCTTCTGCACTGCGTACCCCCGCACTGCGCTTTCTCCTGCGCTGCGTACCCACGCACTTACGCTGCGGATCGCCTGCAAACTTATGATTAGGGCCAAATTAACAGTCCTCCAATGTGCCACAGTCAGTTAGATCCACAGATCTGTTCATGCGCCCGAGAGATCATGACTTATCAATAGATTCGCCTTAAGTTTTCTCCTTGATTTAGATCTAGCTTTTAAAAAAACCAATCACCCAAAATTTCAGATCTTAAGATATTCAAATTTCACAAGTGCCTAGCCAAGTGATCTCCTTTCCTTTTTATAGGCAAGCCTTTACTCAAACCATGGTCCAAAACCATAGGTATTCAATACTAGGAACCCAATACCTTGGATCAATACTTTTAGATGCAAAACCACAGATCAAAACCATAGGATCAAATATGTCGGGCTAAATACCATGGACCATTCACGAAGATTCCCACGTGCACGTGATTTTATGCATTGGAGAGAGTGAACTGGGGGTCTGCACCTTTTGAACGGTGCACCAGCGTGTATGTCCGCACTTCTTGGTCGGCGTACCTGCGGGTTCACAGCTTCTCATAGGATCACCTACGGGTATCTCATTTTCCATGGTTTTGAGTGCCTAAATTGAGATCTGCCACTAGAGTGAGTTGCCATCAAGTACAACACCTGTGCCATGGTACCAAACCAGAATCATAATGCCAACAAATAAAGCGTATGCAACTTCCAATGCTTTGGGCGCTACTAGATCAACGGTCACAATTTAAGTGTAGAACCCCTAGGTTTTTCAACATTTAATGGAAATGGGGGCCTCCACAAATTATGCTTTTCTGAAACCATTTTGGGAAGGTAACAACTCTGTGGGAATTGTGCGTGCCCCCTTTATCAAAATTGGATACCACTCAGACCCCCTCCGCATTCTACTTATGAATTCCAACAATACCACAATCAAAATGTAAATGGGTCAAACAAGTGTTGAATATATTGGAAGTACATGTGGATGCCTTTGCATATGTGGATTGCTAGTTTGTTTGGGCGATAGATTGGTGTCGTTGCTCTGGATTTGGATTGATCGATTAAATGTGATGGTTTAAGTTTCCATCATACAATATAAGAGTCTAAATTCTATCAATCCTTCCAACTTTGAAATTTGAAAAGAATTATGGGTCATACCGTTCTAATTTCGAAGGTGATATATTCAAGTCAAGAAATGTTATTGTCGATGTTTTGTTTAATCCCCATGATTTGAGCTATCAATTATAGAATATATAGGGTCTAGCTTTCGATTCAAGAATGGACAAATCAGGGTTTTAAAAAGGAAATATGATTTTGAATTGTTCGTTAGAATTTTTCTTGGAGCAATGCATATTCCATATCTAAGCTCGTCAAATGTCACTTTTTTTGAATTGTTCTCTCCTCTTGAGCCAGAAATGGTATATTTTCTCTTAGAGGGAATGTAATATTTAATATCAAACCATGTTGAGACACTTCAAGATATGGCCATGAGAAACATAGCATAAGAAAATAAGCAAATAAGGATGAACAATAATCCAATCTGCAAGCTAAAGAACAAGTGATAAAAAAATCGAAAACGATCAGGACCAAGCAACCATGAAAATTCAATCCCTTTACTAGGGATATCAGGTTTGAAGATTTTAGCCTCTGAGAAAACCTCGAGAGATTATGAAGATTAAAGGACAAGTTCGTAGTGGGAAAGGCTCAGTCAATATCAAATCTGACAAAGAAGGTTCTAAAATTGGCTTTGTATTAAGATCATGACTTAATTGTTTATTCAGAGCAGTCCAAGCTCACTGGTGCTTGTACCATCTTAATCCCAAGAAAGGATCTAGTTCTCTTTAAAGGTAGAAAGCATAAAATCGTAGAAGGTAATTGTTTAGAGAGAAGTAGCTCATCACTTAGATTGCACTTTCAAGAATTTCAGTCTCTCAATTAGTTCAAAAATACATAGGACAAAGGATAGATTGGTTGGAGTGTCCGCGAAGACTACTACGGGTGTTAAAAGGATTTATAAGATGCAAGCTAGTAGCACTATGTTGTTCCCTACTATCAATGTCTTTCTATGTTACCAAAAGAAGGTTTGATAACTTATATGAATGTAGATACTCCCTCCCAGAGGGTCTAATGAGAGCCACAAATTTCATGATTGTTGGTAAGGTTCTTGTTGTATATGGGTATGGAGATGTTGGAAAGGGTTGTGCTGCAACCCTAAATGTTGTTGAAGCTCAATTCATTATTACAGAAATTGATCCTATCTATGCCCTACAATCTCTTATGGAAAGTCTTCATGTCCTCACTCTAGAGGATGTAATTAGCACTGCTAATATTTCTGTCACCACCACTGGCAACAAGGATATCATCATGGTGAATCACGTCAGGAAAATGAAGAACAATACGATTTTTTGCAACATTGGTCATTTTGACAATAAGATTGACATATCTAGGCAAGAAAATGAGATGGCAACTAAGACACTCCCAATGAGATACTCTAAAGGATGTTAATATTATGGAAAATTCATAGGTCAAGGTGTCACGATTATTCGAGATCTACAACCTCATTTTCAAATTTATTTTTAATAAATATGTTCCATATTTTGAGCCAGAGAGTCACTATTTGATTGAATCCAGTTCCAGATTTTAGGTTATTGACTCAACATATTAAAAGGATAAGAAGTATCCAGGAACTCATTAAAGAACCTTTGATAAAACAAATAGCAGACCAAATATGACAAGTGGCAGATAACAGTGCTGAGTATTTCTAATACAAGGAGATTAGATCCAGATTTAAAGGAGGTAGACCCAGATTTCACGCAACAGATATGGACACATATGGCAATCAATAAGTAGTTGGCAGAGTACTCCAAACATTGGATCAACAAATCGAGGGTTAGTTTGAGCTTTCCAAGGCAAAATACAAATAACTAATATTCAATTTTAGATTCAAATATTGATGACTGAGCATGTTAAGATGAGTTAACACTAAAAAGGATTAGCTAGAGGATGAAGTATCTCATGAAAATATGGTAGAGAGAAATGAGTCAAGGATTAGATCAAGAAATTCATTGCACAAAATCAGTGGACCCAGTTTTGAGGAGATAAATCAATGATCAAGTTTTACTTATTCAGGAGAATATTTAGGCATTCAATTGTACAAATGATAGTCAAAAGGTCAACATCTGGTAACAAGTTTGAATATCTTGGGCATCGAATTTACTAGATCCACAATTGCAGCATAGATTTATCATTGAAGGCAGCTTCACAACATTCAAAGAACACATCATGCATGATATTCTGCAGTTGATAATTTATTCCAAACTTCTAGGAAGAAGACTTTCTTCAATTCCATATTTCTTGCAACAAAGTGAAATTTTTATTTGTCTTAATTTATTATTAGGATTTTATCCCTAAAAGCTTGCAAAAACTTTAGGAGTGTAAATTTCTATATATGCTTTCATATTTATCATATAAGGGTTGGATTTTGATGCCAAAACCTTTAGATTTATTTGTAAGATTTGTTGTTACAGAGAGTTAATATTGAAGGTTTCTGGCTTCAGTTTTATGACAAAAATTGTTCACATGTTTGTGCTTCCAGTATTACATATATTTCTCTGCATATGTTTGAGGTTGTATAGGACAATGGGTAGGGCTAGGTTGATTATCAACTTCCTTGACAACCTACCGTAGAGCTAATATCTTTACCGAATAGATCATGGTGACAATGTGTCACTGTTAGTCCCTCTAAATCAATAAATTGTTGCTTCTATACAAATTCTTAAATGTATTGTTGTTTGTTGTATAGATCCATTGATCTGAAAAAATGGCCTAATCAACATTTTACGGATACCACCCAGTCAAGATCTGTAACTTAGATCTATATCCGTTGATTGGTGGCTCCAACTGGTTCTATTGGGTCTAGTTACTCTTTATTTATATCTTTGGTGGCTTGAATCCTATTGGTTCTTAAAAACTTTATTTTGGTTGTACATTTTTCTTAGGAGGCCCATTTTAAACCTCAAAATTCCCCTAATGAGAGTAATAAAGATGACTCTCTTGTTGCTAGCTTGGCAAGAAAGTAATCCCTTACGCTGATTTGGGGCTCAGCCAAACCACTTCTAATACTTTGGCTCTTTAAGAAGAGGACTGCTAGAAATGCAATCTTTAAACTAAATGCAAATCTAACTCTATATTCCCTAAGTCTATTTTGATTGGATGAAGGATTAATCCTCCATGCAACCAAGAGAAAGACTAATAATAATTGGGATTTTAGCATGAAAAACTTATCATGAATATCCGGTTAAAGAAATAGTTCATTTAACTGACATTGTAATTACTTATCATGATATGTTTAAGAGATCAATTAATCATAATTGTTGAATCACTAATATTAGGAAGTAGTTCACATAATGTTAATGAAAACAATAAATAATGAACTGATAGCATTAGGAATTAGTTCACACAACATTACTTGTTATTAAATTAGGATAAGACAACAAATTTATGAGTAAATAGTTACTTAGAAATCTGATCTTAACAAGTAATGACAAGAGATAAATGATAACAAATTTATGTACTGGAGATCAAATAGCTAATCTACAATATAAGAATCAATATCAACAATAGTGCACAATATAAATTCCATAGATATAATTCTGCTACGAAAAAGGAATGCAATTTGTTATTAAAAATAATAGTATCTTTATACAAACTAATCAAGCCTCCTCTCCTGCTCAATACAAGATTTGATCCTCAACAAGCCTCCTCCAAGTCTCAAACTCTACTGATAGAAACAACAATTACAAAAGTGAAAACCCTGATCCTCTTTACACAGCTCAACATTGAAAGAGATCAAACCCCAATCCCATAAATCATAGATATGTGAAAGAATTTCCTATTCTAATAATGCCTCTCTATTCTATTCTCTACTCTATTTTGATCATCTTTTTTTTCTTGTCTTTGTCAAAGAGATTGTATTTATACAAAGCTTAAGATGAAATCGTGAAAATAACAACACTTCCATGTATGTGTGGTGTGTCTAGATCACCTCTGAAAGTGCCCAGTTTAGCTTGCTATTGAATTTGATTTATTTTCTGTTAATAACCACTTAGCAAATGGTTTGACAAGATCACACTAATCACACTCTTCATGGTATTAGTCCTAGTTTAAGCTTTTGCTTTAACCTCCTCTATCTATTTTGGTTTGGATCTTGACACGTGGTTGAGTAGCTGTTGATTGAATGATCTATTCGATTCAGCCCAATAATTGCCCTGTAATAGAGGAATCGAAATTAGCCATTTAAAATGATAAAAATATCAATACACATGACTTTTAATAAGGCCCCAAGACATTTTAATTTTAATTCAGTGGCTATAATAGTGGTCAGAGGATGATACACATGGAAAGAGATTAGTGGTATTGGAGGTAAGCCCATAAGAACTTTTTATAATGCGCACAAACAAAAAACACCGATTCATCGATATTGGGAGGCTGCGATATGGAGTGGACGTGATATCTTATTGAACTCCTTTTAAATAGTGTATCGGGTCCAGATATCGAAGGTGATAGGATTCTCGGAAGTCAGAAGTCAGAGGGGTATGATTGCTAGAGATCAGAGATCAGAGATCAGAAGGAGATGATTACCAGAGGTTGGGAGGATTGGTTATCCAAAATTCAGTGGAGTGTTGTATCAGAATATCAACGGGATATGAATATCGCTTATTGGAGATCGATGTTTTTTAAAATCTTGTTGAGTTGAAAATATCCAATCGCCTATACTCAAGTGTGGAAGTAATGATGTGGAAAGTGGGTCCTCCCATCGGCTATATTATAATATGGTTGGGCTTTGGTTTATACAATGTACAAACCACTTAATAATTTCAATTTTAATATGGTTCAAACTTTGGTAATTTGTTTTATTAAACCCCTTTATAAAATGGCTCGGACTTTGATTTCGAGGATTCTGAAAGGGATTTTTCCGATAACAAAATCTTGATCACCCATAGCTCTGATATATGGTATTAATATATAGAGTTTGTTTTAGATTTAGGCTTAAAGCCTAGTATGATTCTGGTCCGGGGGCTATGTAAGATAAAATAAAAATACATTTACAATATATATACAACATTAAATAAAAGAAATAAAAATAAAGAAATAAAACATATAAAACAAAAAGTTAAAATGCATTATATACATATCATTACTTCAAGGTAGTGAGAAACATTCAATCGAAAATTATAGGCCATTTAAAAACCAAATGTCCAAATGAGATCAAACGAGTTATAATAGGAAGATAAGAACATATCAAACTCATTGAAGCAATTCAAACTCTCAAAATCAAATAGTAATATGACCAACCATTTAAATAAAGGGTCCCCGTAATGAGAATTAAGTGAAAAATGGGGGGGTTGTGTTTTTACCCCAACAATGGAGACACACCGGGAAGAACCAGTTATTTCTATTTTATTATTAATGAAAGTCTAAAAGAAAAGGAACAAGGTTGAATAAAATCAAAGTGCTAAAACTTAGACTTAGTGAAATCTCTGAAAAAGTTAAAATAGAGTTTAATAATTTTGAACATCTCTTGTAATGATCATAAGAGCAAGACCATGTTTACAACAACCATTAATTAATCACAACTTTAACTAAAGAACACGAGCTTATGATGAAGTTTAGCGAAATGATAAATTCTCATTGCTGCAGGTAGAGCCACTGCTACCAGTAGGCATCTGTAGCCTCGACAAGGTTGCCTTTTTAACCCAAAGGAATGTCAGTATCCCACCTATTATTTAGTATTTCAAAGAAGACATATTTCATTTAGTTATTGTGAAAGCCATTATCCTAGCTTTGTGACTAGATGTGATAATGTCATAACAATCAAAGCCCATGATCATGGTAGGCTATCTCTTTCAAGAGACCCCCTATCTTTCAGGTGTTTTATATGTTTTAATTACACTTTGATGATTTGTGTTAATAAACGAGGAGAACAATTCTCTCCTTAAGAGATAGGAGGACATGGAAGGGTTATATAATCCTAAACTTATATGTTTCTTTTTGTCACTTTAGTAGCTGTTTTAGGATACATGTTGTAAATTAGTTTTCTCTTATGTGTATTAAGGTAAGAGAACATCCAAATGATAATAAAATACAAACAAAAGCAGAGTTTCAATTTGAGTTTGGAAGATAGCAGTTTAATGATCTTCCTATTATTATTCCTTTTACTATAGAATTTCATTAGATAAGAGTAAGAATTTCCCAAGTATTAAATCAAAGTTGGGTTAAAAAGAACTCTTTAAAAAGGCTTTGTAATATTACTTAAATCAATCCGAGGCAAAGGTCAAATTGGCACTAAAGGGATTGGAGAGGGCAGAAGTGAGATGTTATTAATTCAAACCCAAAGTCAACAGGCAATAGAAATTAGCAAAACCCAACAACAATCAACCACAAAAATCAAATCATAAGATAAACAATACTCAACTTAAAAAAGTAAAAAGAATTATCTTGACATAATAAATTATGTTTCTTGTTAAGAAGAATGCCAAGCATGTTAATTTTGTCTTTCTTAGTGAGTCTGTTATTCACGAAAATGTGCTTTCTAGTCTAATGGGAGTTGCAATAAAAATTTGCTTATAAAAATTCAAATAGGGTTTACTTTTATAAGTTCATCTTTCAAATAAAACATATAAGCTTTCATAAACATTTTCCATAATAAATGAAATATTTGGAAATGAGAAAGAAAATTATCTTGAATGCGTTTTCACAATTTTCCACATTAAAATTTTCACAACTACTTTATTGATTTTCTAAATTATTCCAAAGACAACTTGCAGGAAGAAAAACAAACATAAGGAAGAAACAACTAAAGGAAAAGAAGAACAAACTGAAATAAAACAATTAGATGATGCATACCTAGAAGAATTTGGTAATAAGTTTACCTCATTTATCTTCATCTTCTTCCATGTATTTCTTAAGAATGTTTAAATTCATATTTTTATTCAATCTACAAAACATTAGCAAAAAGAAATTTAATCTATCCTTGATTCTAATCTAAAAAGTAGATTAAGACTACGTAAAGTTGTGCTTCCAGTGTAACCGTTCAAGCATCTTAGTATCTGCATGAATGTGTAAATCAAACATTAGTAACAAAATCATAAATATACCAACATAAATAAAACTGAATATATTATGTGCATCTAATGTTAATGTATGTACAAGAAGCAACTTATTTACAAAATCCCTTCCCTGAAATTCTTCCAAATATTTGTTTATCACCAAAATAAGGATGTGATTCAGATGTTTGAAAATAATTCAAAGAAAGAGGAAACAACAAACCAGTATTAAATGTTAAATCTTTGCAAATGAAAGGTTGCTATAAAGAAAAAAAAATAAAAAATCTTCTTTTCAAAAGAATCAAGTGGATAGCGATGAGGAAGATTTCTGAAAGGAATGCATGGTTGGTCAAAACGTATAGATGTACTCTCGAGTGTTATCATTCATGTAAAATGCATTTGGAAATCTAAAATCAACTCTCTAGTCATAAGATATAACCTCAACCTAAGGAGAAATTGAAATAGATGATTGAAATTTTGAAATTGATTATTGCATGTTCTAATTAATGCATTTAACAAGAGTGTGTAAATTTGTTGCTCAAAATGCTAGCATAGTATGTACACAAAATCAAAAATAAAATTGAACAAAGAAATAAATTTAAAAGAATGAGAGAAATGTAATTTGGAATATACATCTATGTTACAACATAGTGGAAGTTTGTTTACAGAGATTTCCTTTTTATAAACGATTATGAATTTAAAATCATTATTATCCTCAAGATTAAAACTGCGAGAAAGTACATTTTCATTGTAAGATTGAGAAATCGGAGTTGACTTATAATCATTGAAATCATTATGACTATGAGAGGAAGTGTTTGAACTGTTATCTTTTTCACTTTAAAAAATAAATTCATTTGAGGATTGGGAATCAATTTAAACAATTTTTGAAGATGAAGAAGAACCAAGTTCAATATTTTCATTGTCATAAATAACTTTATTAGTGTCTTCCATGGTATGTGATTCTTCATTAAAATTACAAGGAAGATAAATTAAACACTTAAACCAACTCTTTAATTGATGCTCAAGAGTTAAGTCATTGGATTTAAAGAGCATTAATGTCAATTTAAATTTAACTTAAAATTGATCCAAGGGCTCACCTTCTGTCCTACGCAATTCAAGTAGTTGTTTGCATACCTTTTTGTAGTTGTATCGTTGAAAATCCTGAAGTAACATCGCTACAAATGTATCCCAGCTATGTACTTAGGCATATGGAAGTGAAAGACACCAGTGTTTTGCTTATCTTGTCAAAAGTATATGTGAAAATCCTGCCAATATCAACCTCATCAATATTAAATTTTCGAGAATTTGAAATGAATTGAAAAAGGTGATTTAAGGTAGATGACTTACCATTGAACTTTATCTTTGACAATGTTTTACATCCATTGATTTGGGTAGTGTTTGATTGTGATACGCTAAAGCATATCCAAGGAGGTTTTTTGGAGGAACCCATAATTCAAAGTTTAAAATTACGCAATAAAAACTTTAGCAAACAATTTAAAACATGCCCTCCTTCTAGCGCCAAAAATGTTGATCGACAAAAATGGCCTAATAAACTTTTTAAGGATACCACCCAGTCAAGATCTGTAACTTAGATCTATATCCATTGAATGGTGGTTCCAACTAGTTTTATTGGGTCCAATTACCCTTTCTCTAGATCTATGTTGGCTTATAATATCTCTATTCTCTCACCAATAGAGAAAGAGAAATCAAGATGACTCTCTTGCTACTAGCTTGGCAAGAAAGTAATCCCTTAAGCTGATTTGGGGCTCATCCAAACCACTTCTAATACTTTGCCTCTTTAAGAAGAGGACTTCTAGAATGTGATCTTTAAACTAAATACAAATCTAACTCTGTATTCCCTAAGACTATTTGGATTGGATGAAGGATTAGTCCTCCATGCAACCAAGAGCAAGACTAATAATAATTGGGATTTTAGCATGAAAAGCTTATGATGAATATATGGTCAAAGAAATAGTTCATTTAATTGACATTGTAATTACTTATCATGCTATGTTTAAGATATCAATTAATCATAATTGTTGAATCAATAACATTAGGATGTAGTTCACATAATGTTAATGAAAACAAAAAATAATGAACTAATAACATTAGGAATTAGTTCACATAACGTTACTAGTTATTAAATTAGGATAAGGTAGCAGATTTATGAGTGAATAGTTACTCAACAATATGATCTTAATAAGTACTGGCAAGAGATAAATGATAACAAATTTATGTACTAAGGATTAGATAGTTAGTCTACAATATAAGAATCAATATTAACAGTAGTGCACAATATAAATTCCATAGACATAATTCTGCTACCAAAAAGGAATTCAATTTGTTATTAAAAATAATAGTATCTTTATACAAACTAATAAAAACTTCTCTCCTTCTCAATACAAGATTTGATCCTCAACAAGCCTCCTCTCAGTCTCAAAATCTGCTGATAAAAACAACAATTACAAAAGTGCAAACCTTGCTCCTATTTACACAACTCAGAATTGAAAGAGACCAAACCCCAATCACATAAATCACATATCTGTGAAAGAATTTCCTATTCTAATAATGTCTCTCTAATCTATTCTCTACTCTATCTCATGCATATTTTTTTTCTTGTCTCTGTCAAGGAGATTGTATTTATACAATCTTAAGATTAAATCGTAAAAATAACAACAGCTCCATGTATCTCTCAACAACCGAGATAATAAAAGCAATTAAATCAAGAACTGAAGCGTGTAGAAGGATCTTGCTGTAATGTTTGTTTGATAATTTTGGGGAAAGTGATATTATTTTTTTTTGTGTAAGCTTGGCAGTACTTCCTTTTTTTACTAATTATATATAGGCAAGTAACAAAAAATATGTCTGGTGGCCTCACCTTGCCCGAGGGAAACCAGGTCTATTGGCCACTAATCATCATCATATGTTATTCAAAATTTAAACAGTTTGATAATATCCATCCATGCTAAATATACTACTGTATCATTGTATGCTTAATCCTTCAACTTTCAAAGTAAATTCTATCTGACTAGATCAACATAAAACCAAAAGATATTGTTTTTTTCTACTCTACTTCAGTCATCAGTTGACACAATAGGGGTCAAGTCTTTAGCAGTCAACTTGGGCATTTCATTCTGCAGCAAAATTTGATTTTTTTTCAAGTCAGTCAAAACAAACATTTTGATGATATTGTTGTACCTGCATCTCTTAAATATCCCTTTGGATGTCCTTTAGGCTTGGCTCTTATTTTCATGCTTGCATTGGTTCTTGCAAGTCCCTGTGTGTTGTCATGGTCTTGGCTAGTAGGTTCTTCATTACCCAGTAAATCTAGACTGTCTGTCTAAAAAATGTTTGTCGGCCTCTAGTGCGTCCCGAGTCTATGAGCTATGGATCCCATTCCTCCGTTGGAGGTGGTTCTGTCACTGCCTTGGCATTTAGCTCTGCCTCCCATGTTGAAATTATGGATTTAACCCATGTTGGAGTTCCTCCATTGTATGCATGCATTAGGTTTTGCATGAGTTCTCCAATTTTCCTTCCCCTCTTTCACTGGGTCTTGCTAGTCAAGGCCATTGATGACTTATTTTTATTTTCTGTCTATTTGCAGGCATGGTGGACCCCTTTTATTCCCAACATCACTTCTGACTTCACTAGTTTTTTTTCCTTTTGAAATTCTTCCAGCCTCCACCCCTCTCTAATTCTATCCTACTCCCGGAGCACCAGAGTCAGAGTGGCAAGAAAGTTAGATAAACCTGTAAGAGTAGCATAAGTAGAAGCATTATAACCAGATCATATTTCATTCGTGGCCTTCAACCATTCCATGTAAAAGACCTTTACAAAATTGCAAATTTGAATTTGCAGGAGATGACCCGAGTATCCCATGGTCCCTTCCCCTCTTTCCTTCATCCTAACTGTGCACAACGGTAAGAGATATTTCTCCCTCCTCCACTTAATTCCCCCCTTGGAGAAGTCATCCGACTGGGTTCCAATGAAACCTAGGTTTGTAGACAAGCAATGTTTGGGACAATCAGAACAAGAAATGCAAGAGTTTTACTTGGTTCTAGCAAGAATTGCATGCCCATTGAAATTGAGAGTCCTCAGATCCTCCCTCCTCCCCTTGAGTATATTGAAGCTACCCTGCAGTTTGATTTGAACTAGAATGGCTGAGAGAAATGTGAAGAACATACCCATAGCTCCCCCCCGATTGGTCTTACGGGCCTGTACCTAGCTATATTTCCACTTCCACCAGATTGTATTCGTAGTGGCAGAATTACCAACCGCACTAGGGTTCTAGTCCCCCACCTCCCTATTATTGCCCCTCTACTTCTCCAGATTACCCAAGAGTCAATATGTGACAATTTGGCTGAGCTTATCGAAATTTAGGTACCCCAACACCCCTTTCCTACCCCCCTAGGTCTGCATGTCTCCCACTAACCAGACTAAGAGAGATTGGGTAGACAATTATGCATTGCACTTCCCATACCCCCCTCGCACCCCTCGTTGGTTCCGGAGTCTACTAGACAAGTGCAGGCCCTTAGGGTAGCCTCGACTCCTTCTATATCCCAGTATGCAGGTTTCCACAGTGGTCATTGCCAATTTCACTACTCAGGAGCCAAAAATCACTCCTAACCCTCCATGGATCCCCTTATTCCACCACAACCTTCCATATATTGCAGAAAGTAAAAAACCAAACATCAACAACAGAAGACTGAACCAAATTTCTCTTGAAACATTCGAAACCACCACCATTTAATGCCAGACCAACCTCCATTATTGCAGCATTGATTTCATATCCAAACTAAGGTAGGTCTGACTTACATACCAGTCTCTTTCCGAGTTGTTGAAGGCGATTTCCAAGAGCAGATGAAAATCCCTTCTCTTGCAGGCCTGGTTCTCCCCTCGACATCCAGTCTCATCGTCTGCTACTTGTTTCCTCCTCTAGCCTTGCATGCATGCAATGACCACCTTCACCACCTTTCCACCTTGAATACTTTCCAACCTCCCCTTTTGTATTCCCGAGGCATCCACCACATGCCTATCTCTCCCGATACCTCCTATTGCGCTTGTGTGGGGTACTTGGTTAGGCCACCCAGGTACCCTATCCATTTGTCCTTCTATCATGTCAACGATCCAATTTCAGATCCCCTCTCTCATGACACCCCGATCGGGGGATGGGGAAAGTGATATTGAAAATCAATAATATGAAAATTTGAAGCAACATTCACAAGAAAATTCTTCACTATTATTTCATAGCCCAATGAATTACATACTGTTGTTGTTTTCTTTTCAAATGAAGCAATGGTTCTTTAGTTTCAATTTGGAGTATGTATGAGTTGTTTCAGTATGTTCAAATGACAAGTTGCAAGTTACAAGTATGCAACATATGGTTTCAATTTATAGGTTGCAGGTGGCAATTGTTTAATTTTTTTATGGCAATGAACCCATACCCAACATAATTTCAAGGCACCTAATCTACAACTTCTCTGCATGCCACAGGGGAAGTAGTCCCTAGTTGGAGCCGATGTTGTAACTCAAATCGACCAACAATTTTTTTTTTTGATATTCACTTAAAATATACCAACTTTCTTGGGTATTATCATTCCCCTTGGAAAAGGTATTTCTTTCTCTTGATTACAATACTAATCATATTTTACAAAAGGTCATTAGGCTCATCCTAGTCTCAAGTATTATCATTCCCCCTGGAAAAGGTATTTCTTTCTCTTGATTACAATACTAATCATATTTTACAAAAAGTCATTAGGCTTATCCTAGTCTCCATTTAGCAGTCAAACTAAGTTGAAAGTCCAAGCAAAATCAATATAAGCTAGCATTGAACGTATCAAGCCAAACAAAATCAATACAAGCTAGCACTAAACGTATCAAGCCAAGGGACAAGGGAGAGTATACCATGCTCTATAAATCGCAATTCTATCCCGACCATGGCATATATAAAGACCAATGGATTAATTTACTTGCCTGATGTGGGATAATTCCCACCAAAAGAAAATTAAAATACTGGTGCCAAGATTCCAGTCTCCAGGTCATCCATCGAGCGTGTTCATCGAACAACCAACACATCACAAGCCAAGTCAAGCCAGCGTCCAACACAAGTGCCAATCCAAGGAGGGAGCAGACATCATCATACAACACATCAGAGATATTTTGAGTCGTAAGAATTATATAATCACGAGATGATCATATGCAAAGCAGCCACAAGTCAAATCTCAAAGGGAAAATTCTCATGTGTTAAGAACAACTCCACATGTTACGATTTTAAAAACTAGTGCTAAATTGAGTCTCCGAGTGCTAGTTAATGACCATGAAGAGCGCTATACACCAAATTTGAAATTTTGATCTCTATCGGTATCAAATTCCAACCATCAGGAATGCTTGCAAATAGTTGAATATGCCAACTATAGTTCCCAAGGTACATTTGGTTGAATAATTTTAATACTAGCGCTCATGCATCACTAAAGTATTAGATGCTTGCGTGGTACTTTCCATAAATTCTTGTGTTATGTGCATTTATTTTTGTTTGTAAAATTGTAGACCCCTCAAAAAGGTTTCTATTTGTGAAAGAGTTGGATAAATAAGGCATGATTTCCATCACTAGCCTTGAAGATTACAAATGGAATATATATTAAACATTGTGTATGGGAATTACTAGATCAACGGTCACAATTTAGGTGTAGACCCTCTAGGTTTTTTGAAATTTAATGGAAAGGGGGGCCTCTGCAAATTCTGGTAGTCTGAAACCACTTTGGGCACATGGAAATTCTGCGGGAATTGCATGCACCCCCCCCCCCCCCCCCCCCTCCTCATCGAAACATAATACCACTCAAATCCCCTCTACATTCTAGTTATGGTTTCTAGCAATATCATAGTCAAAATGTCAATGGGTCAAACACGTGTTGAATATACTGGAAGTATAGGTGGATGTCTTTGCATACATGGATTTCTAGTTTGTTTGGGCGATGGATTGTTGTCGGTTCTTTGGCTTTGGATTGATCGATTAAATATGATGGTTTCAGTTTCCATCATATAATCTACACATCTAAATTCTATCAATCCTTTCAAGTTTTAGTTTGAAAATAATTTTGGGTCTTACCCTTATAATTTCGAAGGTGATATACTCAAGTCAAGAAATGTTATTATCGATGTTTTGTTTAATCCCCACGACTTGAGCTATCAATTATATAATATATAGGGATGAACTTTCGATTCAAGAATGGATTAAAGGGACAAATCATGGTTTTAAAAAGGAATGATGATTTTGAGTTGTTCATTATAATTTTGCCTGGAGCAATGGATATTCCATATATAAGTTCATCAGATGTCATTTTTTCTGAATTGTTCTTAGACAAAATATAACATTTAATATCAAACCATGTTGAGACACTTCCAGAAATGGTCATGAGAAACATAGAAAAAGCAAATAAGGATGAACAACAATCCAATATTCAAGCTAAAGAATAGGTGATAAAAAATGGAGATCGACTAGGGCCAAGTAGCCATGAAAATTCAAACCATTTACCGTGGATATCAGGTTCAAAGGTCTTAGCCTTTGAGAAAACTCTGAGATATTATGAAGATTAAAGGACAATTTCATAGTGAGAAAGACTCAGTCAATATAAAATATGGAAAAGAAGGTTCTAAATTTGACTTTGTATTATGATCGTGACTTAATTGTTTATTCAAAGAAGTCCAAGCCCACTGGTGTTTGAACCATACTTTCTCCCAAGAAAGGATATAGTTCTCTTCAAAGGAACAAAGCATAGAATTGTAGAAGGTAATTTTTTAGAGAGAAGTAGCTCATCACTTAGATTGCACTTTCATCAGAATTTTGGTCTCTCAATTGGTTCAGAAATAAACAAGATGAAGGATAGGTTGGTTGGAGTGTCCGAGAAGATTTCTACTGGTGTTAAGAGGATTTATAAGATGCATACTAGTGGCAGTCTATTGTTCCATTCTATCAATGTCTTTCTATGTTACCAAAAGTACGTTTGATAAATTACATGAATGTAGACACTCCGTCCCAGATGGTCTAATGAGAGCCACAAATGTCATGATTGATGGTAAGGTTGTTGTTGTATATGGATATGGAGATGTTAGAAAGGGTTGTACTGCAACCCTAAAGGTTGTTGAAGCTCTGTTTGTTGTTACATAAATTGACCCTCTCTGCCCTACAATATATTATGGAAAGTCTTCTTGTCCTGACTCTAGAGAATGTTATTAGCATTGCTAATATTTCTATCACCACCACTGTCAACCAGGATATCATCATGGTGAATCACATCATGAAAATGAAGAACAATGCAATTGTTTGCAACATTGGGAATTTTGACAATAAAATTGACATATCTAGGCAAGTAAATGAGGTGGAAACTAAGACACTCCCAATGAGATAAGCTAAAGACTATTAATATTATGGACAACTCATAGGTCAGGGTGTCAAAATTATTCGAGATCTACAACATTATCTTCTAATTTATTTTTAATAAATCCGTTCCATATTTTGAGTGAGAGAATCACTATTTGATTGAATCCAGTTCCATATTTTAGGGTATTTACTCAACATATGAAAATTATAAGAAGTATCAAGGACGTCATTAAAGAACCTTTCCATAAAACAAATAGAAGACAAAATATGAAAAGTGGTTGATAACAACTATGAGTATTTCTAATACAAGGAGATCAGATCCAAATTTCAAGGAGTTAGACTGAGATTTCAAGCAATAGATAGGGAAACATATGGAAATCAGTAAGTAGCTGACTGAGTATTCGTAGCATCGGATCAACAAATCAAGGGTCAATTTGATCTTTCCAAGGCAAAAAACAAACAACTAATATTTCGATTTTAGATTCAAATACTGATGATTGAGAATATTAGGATGAATTAACACAAAAAGATTAGCTGGAGGATGAAGTATCTCATGAAAATATGGCAGAGAGAAACCAATCAACAATCTGATCAAGAAAATTATCGCACAAAATCAATGGACCCAGTTTTGAGGAGATAAATCAGTGATCAAATTTTACTTGCAAAGTTAAATATGAATTTAAGGAGAGTATCCATGCATTCAGTTGTACAAATGGAAATCAAATGGTTAACATATGGCAACAAGCTTTCATATCTTAGGCGTTGAATTTACCAGATCCACAATTGCAGCATAGATTTATCATTGAAGGAAACTTCACAACATTCAAAGCAAATATTAGGCATAATATGCCATAGTTGATAATTTATTCCAAACTTCTAGGAAGAAGACTTTCTTCAATTCCATATTTATTGCAACAAAGTGAATTTTTTATTTATTTTTAATTTCTTATTAGGATTTTATCCATGAAATCTTGTAATAGCTTTACGATTGTTGACTTCTATATATGCTTTCATTTTCATTGTAGAAGGGTTGGTTTTTGATGATAAATCCCTGAGATTATTTGTAATATTTTTATTACAAAGAGTTAATATTGAAGGTTTATGCTTTAGTTTTATGACATAAATTGCTCCCATGTTTGTGCTTCCAATATTACATATCTTTGAGGTTGTATAGGACACTTGTTAGGGCTAGGTTGAGTATCAACCTCCTTGACAGCCTACTGTAGAGTTATTTTCTTTACCGCTTAGATCATGGTGACAATGTGTCACTGTTGATCCCGCTAAATCAATAAATTATTGCTTCTATACTAATTCTTAAATTTATTATTTTTTGTTGTAGAGATCCTTCTACATGCTTCAATTTTTATTAAATAATTAAATAATTCTCTAATTTCCCCTCTATTCCTCCATCAAAACCTTTCAAGCTATGTTTTATTGCCATAGTTGAAGACTGGAACTTTGATAAGGCCTATACTAGAGAGGACATTATTTATTAACCAGGGATTAGAGACCCAAAGCAAGCACCCTATAAAATAACCCCTAGATCTAGCCATTGTGCTTCATAGACTATTGTCTAGTGACAATGAACAAAAAAAAGACTCGTAACACTTGAGAGAACTCCCTCTAGTTCAAGGGCCAGCTTGAACCTAAATATTGGTCGAGTTGGTTTCTCGATGTATTTTCATAGCCAATACCTACCTTCGGGGAACAGATTCAACACTTGGTAGCCACACAACTTCCAAGTTTAGCATCCCCTTCTTTGCACCCTTAGTCCACTGGATGATCCATCCTTGGAGAAGCTTCCTTGCACAGGGAGAGTCTTGATGGAGTCTTATGGAAAAAGAATCCCCCTAGATTGCTCTAATAACATAACACATTTGTTATGACATAACTCATGGCGACCGGCACATACCACAGGGTTCCATTGTCACTACAATGGCTTAGTCCATAGAGTCCAACCCCATTATGATCTTGGTGTGCTACTATGATATTACTGGGTTGTCATCATCATTTATCTTTGCTGGATAGTTCATAAACTCACCTATATCAAAAGCATACAATTCTCATGAGATCAATAATAATAATCAAATTAAGTCAAAATTTCTACAAGCAATGCTTTAAACTAATACTTATGATTTTGGTTATTATTTGCCTCTTTTTCCTCCACCAGTAACAAGTTCTACTCATTGTCTATATTGAACAGGCTCTCTTTTTCTCACATTCTAGTGAGTGTTTGATGAATTTCTTCGCCCATTAGTTACCGACCCTTCCTAGCCCTGGAAACCCCCATTATGGGGAATCTACATGTCTAAGGGTTTTCCTGCATACCCCCCCATTAATTACTCTATTATATAACTAGCTCAAAAAATAAAATAAAATATAGATCAGCAAATTGATAAATAACCTCTTCAAGGGGGAAACCCCCTTTACATCACATAAATGAAAAATTATTGGATGATACAAATGACAAGACCTCCTTGGTATATATAGGAGTCTAAGGGGTCACAATATAATCAGGTCCTACATAACAATGATAATTTAAGTGACCCAGGTGGATATTGGTGGCCACCCACCTATTCCACTTGGACTCCCACCATTGTTTCTTTCAATTTTTCAATTTCCATAATTGTAGCACAAATTACTATTTTTGGCAGTTTTTCGAGTCCTAGAATTCTGAAACTGTTTTGAGGCCCTAAATGATGTTTTTGGAAAAATCAACGCGTCAAATACAAGTTTGTGACTTGTTTTTTATTGTTAGCAGTTGTAGTCCTCAGATAGATATTTCTAATGAGGTATCATATCCGTCAAATAGAGATCGTATGCAAAAGTTACGACCCCGAGAAGTTGATGTACCAATTTACCCCAATGGGGCCCATAGTTTGGCATTTCATCTCTTAGGGTTAGGTGTTTGGATGTTTGATGTTTTCCATTTATTCTCAATAATAAACAGGCCCTCAAGCCTCATTGTAACACAGTTCAGAAGCATATAGCTGCCATATCTCTTCTCAGAGATAAGCTACCATTGCCTGAGCTTGTCTTATTTCCATTCTATTTGTAAGCATATTTTAGTATTTGATATTAATGAAATGAAGTGTTATTTCTACTGCATCTTTGTATTTATGGTTATATCTATAATTTTTTGCATTCATGTTTAAATTCGTATTAGTGGTATTAGAGAGGTCTACTTTTTCTCTGTTTTTCTTTGCATGCCCCCAACGGGGTCGGGATTTAAAGAGTTAGGGCTTGAACTAGTCAAACCTTTGCAAGACTAGCCTCGCAAATCTCAACGACCCCCCATGGGGAAAGAAATAAAGATGAGTGAGCAGGAGACCTTATCAAAATATTTCTCGAGGAGGTCCTCGAGAAACAAAGGAACGTGATGATGGATAAATTTGCCCAGATCCTTCAATGGTTGCCACATCCACATCGAGAAACCACTCTGGAGGCACTAATCCTTTTAAGGTACAAGTAAAATTTGAAATTCCCATATTTGAGGGCCAAATAGATGCAGACGTCATACATAAATGGTTAAATATTCTAGAAGGATATTTTTATATTCATGTTTTTTCCATCTTGGAAAATATTACTTTTTCCCTTCTTAAAGCTACCCCCCACGTCAAGGACTGGTGGGAAACCTACTCTGAGAAGAAGGATTAAAGTACACCCTCATTTTTTTTCAGCTGCACCCACTTGGAATTTGTTCCAGGATTCCATCAAGGAGCAATACTACCCTATCGGGACCTATGAGGATAAATACATAATGTGGACCATGCTACAGCAAGGAAGGGACCAAGACATGCTAGAGTTTACCAATGGTTTTTATACCCTTCGCACGAAGTTTGGTATCAAGGATTCTGAGAAACATCTCGTACTCAAGTACTGTGGCTGCCTACATAGGTACATCCAGGATGAGATGGAGTTCTTGGACATCTCCTCGCTCGGCATGACGTACTAATACGTTGTCAAGATTAAGTAGAAGCTTAAACAAAAAAATCGAGACTTTGGATTTGTGAATCTGAAGCAAGGGAAAGGTGCCCCCAAATCATAGAACAAAGGACAAAGCCAATGTGGGATGACCCAGGACAACCTGCCAAAGACACAAGCAAATAAAAACACCGCGAAGCCAAAGAAGAAAACGAGAAAGTGGTGTGAGTTCCATAAGAGCTCCACTCACAACACAAGTGAGTGTCAGGCCAAGCAATCACTGGCGGCTGAGCTGAAGGCTTCTGAACCAGATGCATGTTCCGACTCTAAGTTAGAACCTGACAAGGGTAATGAAAAAAGGGAAGGATATTATTGATGCAGAGCCCAATGCCATCTTTTCCACCATGAAGATTTAGAAGGAGGAACCCGAAGATCTAGAGGAGGAGGAGTGCCTCTTCCACTCCCAAATGTGGGTAAAGGGTTTCCTGCTATAGTTCATTGTTGATAGCGAGAGCCAAAAGAAACTCATTTCAGTAGACGTCATGAAGCGTTTGGGCATACTGACCACAACACACCTAAAACCATACACCATAGGGTGGCTTCACCAAGGAAAAGATCTTCGCGTCAGCCGATAGTGTCACCTTCCATATAACATCAAACCCTTCATGGATGAGGTATTATATGATGTTTCCCTTCTTGATGTTTGTGATGTATTATTAGGCCAACCATACTTGTGGAAGTGACATGTTGTGTATGAGTCAAGGCATCATGCTATTATTATTACCTTGGGAAATTAGTTGTACAGGACATCGGAGGTAGCACCGCCTACTACCATCTCTTTGGTTACTGCAAAACAATGCAACAATCTCATTTCCAAAACTGGGAAATTTGTTTTCCTGATGATACACCCTTAGGGAAATAAGAAGACAGTGGCCCCGACCTCTAAACATAGCCCCTCTGCATGACAACAACAGATGGACAAGGTCGTGGAGGAGTATGACGACATCTTCACCTCCACCGTAGGGGTGCCTCTACACTGTCAGGTCAAGCACTCCATCGATTTGACCACAGGTGCATTGTTCCCCAATAGACCAATCTATCAGCACTTTGTTATAGAGAACATAGAAATCAAGAGGCATATTTAGGAACTATTGTAGAAAGGTCACATCTGGCTGAGTTCATTACCCTGTAGGAGCCTGATCGTTTTGGTACAAAAGAAGGATGGGACTTGGAGACTCTATATTGACTATTGGGCGTCGAACAAGATCACTGTCCAGAATAGGTACTCGATCCCATGGATTGATGCCCTTCTAGACCAACTCAAGGGGACCAAATATTTTAGCAAGATCGAGTTGAAGTCTGGATATCACCAGGTACCAATCAAACCCTTCGATGTGTGGAAGACTACCTTCAAATCCAAGGAGGGCCTTTTAGAATGGCTAGTTATGCCTTTCAAGTTGACAAATGCTCCTACAACCTTCATGAGGCTAATGGATTACATCTTGAAACCATTCACCAACTCATTTCTAGTGGTATACTTAGATGACATCCCGATCTTTAGCTAGAGTTGGGAAGAGCACCTCCACCACATCCAAAAGGTTCTCCAAACACTGTGGCAACATAGGTTGTGTGCCAATTTGGAGAAATGCATTTTTGGCATGACCCATGTTCAGTATTTGGGATACATTATTAATGAACAAGGGGTGCATGTGGATCCAGCCAAGATCCAAGTCATTCGGGATTGGCCAATCTCAATCACTCTGACAAAGCTCTGCAACTTTCTGGATCTTGCTAATTTCTATCGCAGGTTCATGTTGGGGTTCTCTCATATCACTTGGCCCTTGAGTCAAGCCACCAAGGGAGGAGCGAAATCAAAATTCTTTTTGGATGAATCTCAACATTAGGTGTTCCTAGAGTTGAAACATTAACTTTGCTCTACACCAGTGCTCACATTACCAGACTTGCAACAACCATTTGAGATCGAGATAGATGCCTCTGACTATGCTATTAGGGCAGTCCTTACTCAACGGGGGCATCTGGTGACATATCACAGTGAGACACTTTCAGACACTTTCAGACACAGTCCAAATGTATCCCACTTATGAAAAAGATATGTATTCCACTATGCAGGCCTGTCGACAATGAAAGCATTAAATTTTGGGGAAGGAAACGGTCATCCACACAGACCACCAACCCCTAGAGTTCATATAGATGCAAGGGAAATTGCAGAATGATCGCCATCAAAATTGGTCCACATACCTGCAACAGTTCCGTTTGAATATCAAGTACAAGAAGGGAAACACCAACAATTTTGTAGACTTCCTCGGATTACCACCTATCATGGTGTTAACTACCATGCTCAACTCTTATGGGCATGAGAGTTCTGATTGGCCACTTCTCTACAAAAGTGAACTAGAATTTGGCCGCATACCAGATGCTCTTGGAGGGTTAGCAAGTTCCATATTTTCACCTCCAAGATGAATTGTTATGCCACCTGGGACACCTTTATGTTCCTTCAAGTGAGCATACCAAGATGATTTGGGAAGCACACTATAGTCGGTTTGCCGGGAATTTTGGGGTGGAGAAAATAGTGGCAGTACTGCAGAAGTATTTTTATTGGCCGAATCTTTGACAAGATGTCGGGAAGTACATCAGATCCTACATTGCCTATGCCATTGCCAAACCGACCATCAAGAAGCAAGGCCTCTATACTCGGCTGCCTACCCTTAATTGACCTTGGGAATCTATCTCCATGGATTACATGTTGGGATTTCCTTCTACTAAGCATGGAAATGACTCTGTTTTTTTGTTCGTCGACGGATTCTCCAAGATCGCCATTATGGAAGCCTATAAGAAGAATGTGACAATAGAAGCCACTACTAAACTCTTATTTAAACGAGTGTGGGTACACTTTGGGATCCCACAGCCTATCATCTCAGATCGGGATAGAAGGTTCCTCAGTACATTTTGGCCCAGTCTCTGGTTGATGCTGGAAACCAAGCTCACTAAGTCCACAACTTTCCATCCCCAAAATGATGGCTAGACAGAGGTTGTCAACAGGATAATCGTACACATTGTGCACATGTACAACCCAAAGCATCCACGCACATGGGATGAGAGCCTCCCCTATATCCAACACAACCATAATAGGGCTCTCCACACCTTGACTGGCCACAGCCATTTTAAAGTTTGGGATTCCAGCCACTATGTCCTATTGATGTGGCCATACCATTTGCAGCTACTTAGGAAGATTCAGCTCATGTCTAGTCTGAATCTGACAAGGCAAACAACTTCATTGGGCACATTCAACACATTTTCCAATAGGTCCATGATATTCTAGAGAAATCAAATGCCAAGTACAAGCAGCGACATGATCAACATCAGGTGCCACACAAGTTTTAGGTGGGTGACAAAGTCTGGTTTCATTTGTAGAAGGAATGCCTTACTGGAGCCTATCAAAAACTCAGACCACTCCGATATGGTCCTTACACCATTAGAAAGGCTGTGGGAGAAAATGAATTTTAGATCATCATTCCCCCATTCCTTGGCCTATACCCAGTATTCAATATGGACTTCCTTCGATTGTAGTTCCCACCATTGTTAGACACATAAAACATTGCAGAACAACTCACACCTACAAAGTTAAATCTAGACTGCATGGAACAAGCCACAACTGATCGAATCATGGACACACAGATCAAGAACACTTGAAAATAAATAGTCCAACTATATCAAGTTGTTAAAGTAGGTGCCATCTCCTTCACCAGGGCAAGTGGCTCACGAGGGACCAAGTTCAGCAAAAGTTTCCTCATCTCATGGAGGAACTCAATGCAATGGGGACCATTTATTCCTAAGGGGGAAGGAATGATCCAAGTGGATATTGGTGTCCACCCGCCTATTCCATTTGGACCCCCACCATTGTTTCTTTTAGTTTTTCAGTTTCCTTAATTGTAGCACAATTTACTATTTTTGGTAGTTTTTCGGATCCTGAACTTCCGAAGCCATTTTGAGGCCCTAAACTGAATTTTTTTCAAAGATCATTAGTTGCTAATAGTAGTTTGTAACTTCGTATTCACTGTCAGTAGTTGTATTCCTCAGATATATCTTTCTAACGAGATATCATATGTGTCAAACAAAGATCATATGCCAAAGTTACAACCACGGGAAGTTGATGTACCAATTTACCTCAACTAGGCCCATAATTTGACCTTTCATCTCCTAGGGTTAGGTTTTTGGATGTTTTGGATTTTCCATTTCTTTTGAATAATAAATAGGCCCTCAAGCCTCATTGTAACATAGTTCAGAGGCATGTAAGCATACATAAGCTAAGCTACCATCGCCCGAGCCAGTCTTATTTCCATTTTGTTAGTAGGCATATTTTAGTATTTGATATTAATGAAATGAAGTGTTATTTATGATGCATCTTTATATTTATGGTTATATCTATAATTTTTTGCATTCATTTTTAAATTCAGATTCGTAAGGGCACAACAATAACAATAGTAGGCTTTTATGGGTTAGAACAATAACGATAAGGGGGCTACAAAAGTTAGAATAACAATAAGGGGGATACAATAATAATAACAATAAAGGGGATACACTAGTATTATAGGGACCTAACATGACCCTATGGTGGGCTCTAGTATTGCAGCAATAATGCTGCAACTCCTGGGACTCCCTTCTTTACTTTTATCAACCCGGTAGTTCGTAACAAACTTGGAAGCGACGATGCTGTATGCACAAGTACTAGCTCTTGCCGCAGCTGTCACTTGGTCAGCTGACACAATTCCGCTAGGGGCTCAAGTCAACTTCTATGAGCTCTGAGAAGAAACTTGTTAATTGATGGATGGAAGCTAACTCGAAGAAAGCTAATCTAGTTGCGAAAAGAAACTGAAGGGCTGAAAGAAAGCGCAAACCCTAGCAAACCCTAATCTGACTAGCTAGTCTCATTGACACAAAAAAAAGGATGCAAGCTACTGAAAGAGATGCCATTACTTCTAGGAAGATAAAATGCATGTGTCTAGGCTACCTCTATATGAAGAAAACATCTTTTTGTATTTTGAATAAGTTATCAGAATTATCATGCATAAGCTTTCACTGTTCTTGATTGTGCAAAGGTGGATTGGCGAGAAGAAATGCTTGGAAGAGGCTAGGAAGGTTCAGAGAGGGCCTAAGGGGTCCCTAACACCCTTCTAGAGAGTTTCATAGAGTTTGGCTATCAAGAAACCTCGTTTGTCAGCTTCTACAGGAAGTCTGTAGGGGGTCTACAGGATGTTCTGGAATTTCTACAGGATGTTCAGAAATTTCTACAGGATGTTCAGAAATTTCTACAGGATGTTCAGAAATGGGATTTTGGAGGATGGATGAGTGAGGAAAGATGAAGGAGTGGGTATGGAGGTAGGATAGGGGTTTGAAGTGGTCCAGGGACTGGTGGATGGAGTTGAGAGAAGGTGTAGATGGCTGAGTTTGTTCAAAGAGGGTTGAAACAATGTTTGCACAAAAAGGTAGGGTTATGTGGGCAAAATGACAAACATGAGGCGAGAAACCCAGTTAGGGGATGGAACAGATGGGTCTGACGAATTTTGGGTGGATGAAGAAGTGGTAGAGGTGCTTTTCAATGTATATTTCCAATTGAACCAATAAAGACTTGCAAGTAATGAAAGACCTAGTTATGCCAACCTAATCTGATCTAGCTAACAGTAAAGCGAATGAACAAAAGCTTTATTTGCAAGGAAACCATGTATATTAACTATGCAACGAAGCATTCAAAGATCTGAACATGTAACCAACTTCTGCAAACGAAAATCATACACTAGTGATTGCATGGCAAAGCAAAAATAGTGTTTTTGTTTGGGACAACAAGGTTACTTTGATCCCAATCCCTGATCCTATGAGGGAGAGGTGAAACCAAAGGTGCTCAATGGCCTTTTTCTAAAGCTTTTTCCCTATTGATATCCTACGAAATTAATCTAAACATCAAAAGCCTTTATAACTATCAACAGTGACCTAGTTAATCAACACAATTTAATCTGCCTAATAGAAATAATTTTGCAAATGCATAAAGGAGAAATAACAATACATAAAGGAGGCCTTGGTTCTCAGGTTGGGCCCAACCCTAAGAGCTACGTCTCCTATAAAGAACTCAGAGCTGATACCAAATAGGACTGCTTGTCATTATCAAAAAATAGTCATCACTAGAAAGTTATGCCACAATGGCTACAAGAAAATGAGTTGAAAGTGACAGCACTATAGTGAAAAAAATGCAATAGCTTCAAAAGTAAACTACAAAGGCTAAGGCCTTCTTATTTATACATCACGAGGGGCCTAGCAGGTCTCCGAAATTCAAGGGACTCGGCTGTCCCAACTGCTAGTAGACAGTCCCTCTTCCTAAATCTGCTTGGCTGCCTTTAGGATCTGTTTTGGTGGCCTATGAGCTCGGAGTTGAGGGTGGAGATCCTGAGGAAGGGCCATTTAATGTCAGAGACAACCCCCCTACAAATCCTCACCTCAAGCTTGGCTGTCACCTAGCCCATGATTGCTTGGTTTTGCTCCAACATTTGTCCAAAAAACCTGAAATAACCACGTATTAGCCTCCTAGGTGGAGTGACCACCCTTATTCGTTCAAATGACATAAACATACTAAAAAAATGCATAATCTATGAAAAATGGAGGATTGAACAAGGATTGAACAAGGACAATTAGGCAAAATGAGCCCAATAAGTTACCCAATTCGGGGCTCATCATCACCCCCTTGCTAAATGGGTTGCTCATCCTCTGAGCAACTGGTCCAACTCCTCATCCTTGATTGTCTTGATCACCTCCCTCATATCCCAGGCTTATGAAGTAATATCTTCTTCACTGTCATGGAATCCGGCCTTCCCTTCCACCTCTTCCCACTGCATATGCTCCTCTTCTTCTATGCCTCCTTCCAGCAACCCCAAAAGAAAAGGTGGACTTAACTTGAGGCCTATCCAGTTGGCCTAAAGATTCTGCATGGAATTTTTGTAGAGAGGCACTCGTGCCAAGGCCTCCCTCATTCTAGTTGGGGTGTGGTATTATCTGATTTTGAGGCTGTGGGACAATGTGTTCCACCTACGGGTGCAAGCATGAACACAGTTGTCCCCCAACAGTCGCTCCATGTCCTCAAAATGTGCTATGGCCTGAGCTTGATGATCCATGTAATCTAGCAGGGCCTGAGAGTTGTTTACTAGGTGCTGGTGGGCGGATATCAATGCTGAAGGATCCCCTGGCTCTGCTCTAATCAATAGTGGTTCTTGTAGTTCCCGATCCATGACATTTCTAACCTCTGCTACTCTCTTCTCTTCATGGTTTAGCCACGATGTCATGGCCATAAGCTGCATGTCCCCTACTACAGTGTTGGGGTCCCATGAGGTCATGTTGGGAAGGGCCAAATTATGAAGGTAGAACTCTGATAGCTTGGCCTTGTCTTCTGATGAACTGCTGTTACATAAAGCCATGAGTTGTTGGGGGTTTTTTATTTGAGTGATACCTCTCTGTGACAAATTGTTGATCTGAAATTGTAGCCACTGATCCCTGAGGTATAGGGCATAGGATTTGGCCGGTTGCCTACACTGCAGAGCTTCCATTGCCCAACTGGCCATGCAGGCCAGTTGGGCCTCCTTCTCTTTTATCTACTGTTTTAGAGATTGTATCTCTAGGCCTGCTTGCAATTATTTTTCTTGTAGTTTCCGATTTAGTGTCTCAATTTCAGCTTGCATTCCTTCCTTTCTCTGTTGTTCTTCTATGGTATCTTTGGCTGTTGTGGCCTCCTCCTATTGCTGTTGTTCTCCCAAGAGGTGAGGCCTATCTTCTTTCCTCTGTCCTTGTAACTGTAGCTGCTATCTAAGAAGCTCATTCTCTTCCTGTAGCTTGGCCTACTGGTAGCCCTCCATATGTCATACCCTTTCCAATTCTCTTTGGGCCTCCTTGAGCTTTTCCTCCAGAGGACCTATATCTGCCACACCCTTGGATTTAGCGATCTTCATCCAAGTGTGGGTCCTCACTCTTTCTTCCTTTAGTGCTAGGAAAAGTGGCACTGTGAATTTTTGGGGAATGATCTTCCTGGCCTCTAATAAGTTATAGTGAGAGCCTAGGCTGGGCTGGGGGCTTGGTTTCGAAATGGTATCAGCCTTCTCTTCCTCCAGTGATGACTTGGTTGCTTTTTCCTCCATCTTTTCCATCTGCTTTAGCCTAGCCAATGTTTCCTGTAGAGTAGCCTTGGCATCCTGTAGAGAGGCCTCTGAGTTCAACTTTTCCATCCTTTCTTTCCACGTGGATGTCTTCGGGCTTCCCTGCTGATATGTGATGGATGTCTTTTGTTTGGATGGGGTGTCTACAATTGTAATTGGTCCTTTGGACTGTTTCTCTTTTGGTCTGCCAGTTTTAATCCTCGTGCTTCTTCTTGCCTTAAAATACATGGAAGGCTCCCTCTTCCGCTTTTCTTTTTTCTTTGGAGATGTGCTAAGGGTGGCCAGCACGACTGCTGCCTCCCTAGCTAGAACCTCAGGAGATTCTTCCTTCCCTTGCTCTTTTTCCAGAATTCCTGTAGAAAGTCCTGTGCTGACTGTTTTCTGGCTTCCTGTAGAAGCAGTTTTTGGGCTTCCTGTAGAAATGGCCTTCTGGCTTCCTGTAGAACCAGTTTGCACTGTTTTGGCCTGCTTGGATGGGGGTGCCTTCTCCTTTAGTTTGGCTGTGGCTGCCTTGGGTGTGCCTTCACTTGCTTGGACTTTTTCAGTCCTTGCTGCCCTGCTCTGCAATCTCTTCTCCCTGGGTGTTTGTGTCATTTTTCCACCCACAGTTTTGGCCTCAGCAGCTTGGCCTTTCTCTCGTTTCTCTTTTAATCCTTGCTTTGGTGGTCTGCTCGAGGTTTCCTGGCCCTTGGCTTTCTTTTTTGTCTCAATGTGCTCCTTCTCTTCGCAGCTGGAGGAAGTGAGTTCCTCGGCCAAAATTTGGATATCATCATCCTTAGACATATTGCGAAAAATCTCCCAGGAGAGAGGGACATCATAGGTATGGAGTGCATCTTCTACTAGGAGCTTGATAAGCACATGATGGGCTAGCTGGTCTGGTGTCCCTTCTTTAAGTTTTGTGGCATGCTCAATCAAGGATTGTAGGAGGAAGTAGGGGATGCTCAACTTTTGTTCTGTGGGTAAATCCATCTTGTGCCTGAGTTCAGTTAGCAAACGGAAGTGATAACTGTATACAATACTGAACCACCCCTCACATGTAATATATTTCATAATCTAAAGGCTGACTTCGCTCCAAAATGGATGTTCAAAAGGCTACATAGCTCTTTTTCCTGAGAGGGAGAGAGAGAGGTGCTGATCTTTAAATTTCTTTCAAGGCCAAACTCAACATTCTTAACTCTGGGAGAGGTCGGATCAGTCACACAAAGATCCACTAAAGCACTGGCTTGGGTATCTTCCACCAACTTTTCTAAGGACAGTGCACCGGGAGGAGGATTTTGTATTAAGTTCTCAATCAAATCATCCTTGGTTTGAGGACCTCCCCTAGTGGCATCCACTATGCACAATGGTGCAGAGTAGACCTCGTCCTCATCTCCTTCTTCCAACTAGAGTGGTAAGTCATGTTCTAGCAGAGGTTGGGTAGGAGGGTATAGGACCAGCTGTTTGGACATAGGCCCATTCTTGATGGTCATTCTTCTCGCTCGACATTTGATGTAAGCATCCACAGTAGCTAGCCAAGGCCTTCCCAAAATGAGGGGGTATCCAGTGAGTTTTGCCTTTGGCTGAAGGAACAAGAAGTCTGCAGGGTACTCCCAAGAGTCAACAGAGACCAAGAAATCTTCCACAATCCCTTTGGGAGTCACGGTGGAGCGGTCTGCCAACTGCAGTACTATCGAGGTCTTCCTTAAGGAACTCTGAAGTTTGAGTTTAAGCATGGTGCCCCTCGTCATCACATTAATGGCAGCCCCTAGATCAATCAAGGCATGGAAGATGATGGTACCATTGATGTGAACATCAACTACAGGACTCCCATGTTCCAAATACTTTGGACAGATTACTTGCCCTAACATAAGATCAGACAGTTGTCCTATGACATTGATAGTTGAGGCATCTCTCTTTTACCTACTTGGGTGCTTGAAACACTTCTCCTTAATCAATTTTTTGTATATCGGTACATATTTTATGGCCTGGAGAAGTGGTATTTTCACACACAACTGTTTGAGTTCTCCCAAAAGCTTAGTCTCCTCTGGGTTGGGTTGCATGGTTACTGTTAATCGCTTAGGAAAGGGTGGAATGGCTTTGGGTTCACTTTCCTGTTTCTCTTCCTCCTCCTCTAGGGGAGGAGGTTGGCACTCTGGAAGAACCTTCCCAGATCACAGGTTGATCTCTTGGATCTCCATAGCATAGGTAGGGCATGTTGTCTCCCCAGTATATACTTGTTGGGCCTGTCTGTTGTTGGGGTTCATGTTCGGTTGAGTAGGCATCTGGGGTTGTCTTGGAGGAGCAGGAGGTAATGGTTGTGGTTGAGCCAGTGGTGGAGGCAAAATGGCGGGAGGAGGGTTGTATTGAGGCCTCCACCCTGGTTGAGATGCATTATACTGAGGTTGTGGCTGGGCATGTGAGTGAAACGAATGAGAAGTAGGTTGAGTATGGTATGGAGATGGATAAGACCAAGGATGAGGTACGGACCAAGAAGGATGAGCAGGGGGGCCCCAAGAAGGTATATGAGTGGATTGGTTGGGGTTATAATGGGCTTGGGATGTCCCTTGCATCCCCTACTGGTAGGGTCTAGGCCCATGTGGCCTCCTTTGGTTGAGGAAGTAGAGAGGTTTAGTAGCCACCTCAGTCCTTAGGTACATGGCTTTAAATTCGGGCAAGGTAGGGCATTGGTTGGTGGGGTGGTATTCCTCACAAATGAAACATACCTCTACTGAGTGTAATGGAAACTCATTCTTAGGGTGCTTCCTTGTGCATCTAGGACAAAATATGGCCAAAGCCCTCTTAGCTTCCTCTTTCTTTTGCTGAATTCAGAAGGTATCAAGTTGTATGGCAATAGTCTGTCTCATCTCACTTTTGAGGTCTTCCATCTGATTAGAAAACTCATGCTTAGAGAAGGTGGTACTAGCTGAAAGTGGATTCCCCCTACCTCTCTTTCAGGCTACCCTAGAATGGTTTCTAAACACGGTATTTAGGTCCTCATAAGGTAGTTGGTAGATGTCCCCTCCATCCAACATGTGTAGGATATCTAGAAGGTCTTTAGGGACTCCTCAGAGCAGAACCAGCTTCAGAGATTCCCGGTCAAGTGTGCACCTGGCCCATTTATAACTAAGTTGGAACCTTTCCTTGTAATCTTCTAAAGACTCATCACTTCCCATGGTCATCCAAAAGATCTCTCCCTTGGTTTCCTTGGACCTACAGTAGTCCTGATATTTGGTGTTAAAAGCTTGCTGCATCTGAGCCCAAGTGGTGATACTGTTTCTAGGTAACCCAATGAACCAGCATAATGCTGCATCCTTGAGGGTAGAGGGAAAGAGTTTCAACTTTTGCTCGTCCTTAGCATAGTCGTAAGTTCGACAAAGGACAACAAACTCAAACAGGAAGGTATCAGGGTCTTCAGTAGTCAATCCATGGAAGTGAGGTAAAGTTGAGGGACTTATGTTTTTCATTTTCATGTCTCCATTGGTCTCTTGGATGGGAAAGGCACCTTCTATTCTCTCATCTTCTCCTCTACCATTTCGGTTTTCAGCCATGGCCTCAGACAGAACATTCTCTAGCTCTTCTTCTGTTATAGGATCTTCGTATATCTCAGGAGGTTCACCTATAGGTTCTTCTGGCTCACTATTACCAAAGAAGAGAGAAGGTTGACTCAATGATGTGGTGGGGGTGTTGGGTAGGAATTTTCCAGTTTTATCTCTGTTCCTACGAGGCATGAAATGGAAAGTTTTTTTTGGTTGCTTTTTCTTTTTCTGCTGGTACCTACAAAACTAAAATAGATTGAACTACAACTAACTATCTTGCTGAAATGAAAATGTGGAATGGAAATGAAAACAGGAAAGGACTAATCTATTTTGCTGGAATGAAATTGAGGAATTGAAATGCTAAGCTACGCTTGCAGAATTGAAATTGCGGAATTGAAATGCTAATATATGAAAGCAGGAAATGTCTACTCTACTTTTGCGGAAATGAAATTGCAGAATGGAAATGAAATAAACTACTTAGCAGAAGGTTGTAGTAGAAAATAGAAGAAAAGCAGCAATCACAATACTCTAACGCTTCCCCGGCAACGGCCGCAAAAAAGAATGGTGGGCTCCAGTATTGCAGCAATAATGCTACAACTCCTGGGACTCCCTTCTTTACTTTTATCAACCCGGTAGTTCGTAACAAACTTGGAAGCGACGATGTTGTATGCACAAGTACTAGCTCTTGCTGCATCTTTCACTTGGTTAGCTGGCACAAGTCTGCTAGGGGCTCAAGCCAACTTCTATGAGCTCTGAGAAGAAGCTTGTTAACTGATGGATGGAAGCTAACTTGAAGGAAGCTAATCTACTTGTGAAAAGAAATTGAAGGGCTGAAAGAAAGCGCAAACCCTACCAAACCCTAATCAGACCAGCTAGTCTCATTGATGCAAAAAAGAGGATGCAAGCTATTGAAAGATATGCCATTACTTCTAGGAAGGTAAAATGCATGTGTCTAGACTACCTCTATACGAAGAAAACATCTTTTTGTATTTTTGAATAAGTTATCAGAATTATCATGCATAGGCTTTCACTGTTCTTGACTGTGCAGAGGTGGATCGAGGAGAAGAAATGCTTGGAAGATGTCGGGAAGGTTCAGAGAGGGTCTAAGGGGTCCCTAACACCCTTCCAGAGAGTTTCACAGAGTTTTTCTATCAAGAAACCTCATTTGTGAGCTTCTACAGGAAGTCTGCAGGGGTTCTACACGATGTTCAGGAATTTCTACAGGATGTTCAGAAATTTCTACAGGATGTTTAGAAATGGGATTTTGGAGGATGGATGAGTGAGGAAAGATGAAGGAGTGGATATGGAGGTAGGATAGGGGTTTGAAGTGGTCCAGGGACTGGTGGATGGAAGGGAGAGAAGGTGTAGATGGATGAATTTGTTCAAAGAGGGCTGAAACAATGTTTGCACAAAAAGGTAGGGTTATGTGGGAAAAATGACAAACGTGAGGCGAGAAACCCAGTTAGTGGATGGAACAGATGGTTCTGACAAAGTTTGGGTGGATGAAGAAGTGGTAGAGGTGCTCTGCAATGTATATTTCCAACTGAAACAATAAAGACTTGTAAGTAATCAAAGACCTAGTTATGCCACCTAATCTGATCTAGCCAACAGTAAAGCGAATGAACAGAAGCTTTATTTGCAAGGAAACCATGTATATTAACTATGCAGCGAAGCACTCAAAGATTTGAACATGTAACCAACTTCTGAAAACGAAAATCGTACACTAGTGATTGCATGGCAAAGCAAAAATAGTGTTTTTGTTTGGGACAACAAGGTTACTTTGATCCCAACCCCTGATCCTATGAGGGAGAGGTGAAACCAAAGGTCCTCGTTGGCCTTTTTCTGAAGCTTTTTCCCTGTTGATATCCTACCAACTTAATCTAAACATCAAAATCCTTTCTAACCATCAAGAGTGACCTAGTTAATCAGCACAATTTAATCTGCCTAACAGAAATAATTTTGCAAATGCATAAAGGAGAAACAACGATGCATAAAGGAGAAATAACAATACATAAAGGAGGCCTTGGTTCTCAGGTTGGGCCCAACCCTAACAGCTACGGCTCCTATAAAGAACTCAGAGCTGATACCAAATAGGACAGCTTGTCATTATCAAAAAATAGTCATCACTAGAAAGTTATGCCACAATGGCTACAAGAAAACGAGCTGAAAGTGACAGCACTATAGTGCAAAAAATGCAATAGTTTCAAAAGTAAACTATGAAGGCTGAGGCCTTCTTATTTATACATCACGAGGGGCCTAGCAGGCCTCCTAAATTCAAGGGACTCGGCTGTCCCAACTGCTAGTAGACAGTCCCTCTTCCCAAATCTGCTTGGCTGCCTTTAGGATCCGTTTTGGTGGCCTGTGAGCTTGGAGTTGAGGGTGGAGATCCCGAGGAAGGGCCTTTTAATGTCAGAGACAACCCCCCTATGAATCCTCAGCTCAAGCTTGGCTGTCACCTAGCCCATGATTACTTGGTTTTGCTCCAACATTTGTCTAAAAAACCTGAAATAACCACGTATTAGCCTCCTAGGTAGAGTGACCACCCTTATTCGTTCAAATGACATAAGCATACTAAAAAAATGCATAATCTATGAAAAATGGAGGATTGAACAAGGACAATTAGGCAAAATGAGCCCAATAAGTTACCCAATTCGGTGCTTATCACCCTCTCCTTCAAAAAAAGTGTTGTATTCAATGCTTGAGTAGTGCTGGATGCTTCTTGTAAAATTTTCATCCTCCCATGTGGAATCTTTAGTGGGTAAGTTCTTCCATTTAATGAGATACTTTGAAATTGATCGATTCCGTAGTTGTCAGGTTCTTGTTTTCATGACTGCTTCAAACTCCAATATTATTTTTCCTTCTTCGTCAAGTTTTGGAAATACTGTTTGAACTGGGAGCTAGTCACCGATAAACTGGGTGTACTCGAGAAGATGCAGGTAGTTCCTATTTGTATGTCATAGTACCAATATTTGCAACACTTTGTAGGGATGATAATACTTGGGTGATAATTTATTACCCTGCTTAGCTTTCTTTAGGGACACTTTTTTTTATGTTTGTAGCCATAAAAATACCAAGTCACCTACATCAAAACTTCTTTTGCTGTGATGTTGATCTTCCTATTTTTTGATTTGATTATGTGCCAAAGTGAAGTTATCCTTTAAGAGTTGGAGAAATTGTTGTTAATGATTGATGTGATCTTCCATTGCTTGAAGCTTAGAATTTTCTCTTAAATATGATGTATTGGATGGTGGATCATATCCATAAAGTGCCATAAATGAGGTCATTTTTGCTACAATATGGATGTTGAGAAGTGTAGTAAAAAAGTCTCAATAAGGCCTTGGTCAAATTTAAAAAATAATGAATTTCCACATCAAAAGACAACTTGGAAGTAGTTAACTGAGGTGACATGGCTCTTTTCATTTAGTTATATCAATAAATTCGAGTTGGAGGGCTGGATTTTAGTTATCTATGTGTGATTGATAATTCAATGTAGCAATCTGTTGAAGCCCCGAAAATCAGGTCGACAACAAGGGGGATACCCACCCGGTCCGGACCTTGGTTGGCAGCTCCTTATCCGTTTGGTATAGCGGGTCCGACTGGGGATGACGGGACCAGTTTCCCGACCTTGGGTGTGTGTGTGTGTGTAGAGTTTGAACTATGCTGATCTAAGAGGAATTTAAAGCTATTCTAATTCAGACTCTTTAAACTAATTCTATGCTATTGTAATCTAGTGAGAAACAACACATCTAATCTACACTAACCCGGGGTGTATATCTTCTATTATGCGATCTAAAAAGATTTCGAACAATAAATGGTAATAAAGATCATTCAGTTATCATAAGAATAGAAATTATTAAAGATAAACTATTTTGCATAAGAAGTTAGGCAAAACAGTTGTGAACAACATATCGCATAATAAGTTATTCATATGTCAGATACAAACAATATGACTCCACCGTACAAAAGTTCCAAATGATAACCCCATACATTCATATATGAAATATAACAACTGAAAACTATAAATCGTAAAGACATAAGCAGAATAGTCAGAGATAAAAGTACCATTATGACTGATTCAATCAAAGCTCACAACAATGAAATTATCTCTCCTTGCTCTAACATTACTAAGAGTACAGAAGTGCAACATCAGTAGCAGATATCGAATGCAAACATTAATAAACCTTGATCCATCCATTCATCAAAACCACCTCTGAGGGCGCAAAAGTGCATGTTCTAAGGACGCGTTTTTGACAAATCTCTAGACCCTTCTCTAAATGCCTGAGAAGGGTTTAAATACTGCTAGCTAATTAACTCGATTACATAAATTAAGGATCCGGTTTTCAAATGACCGTCCCTATGATAAAGCAAATTATTTCTAAAATTAAATCTGACTTTGAACTATTTCTGTATTTGCTCCTTAGTGCTGGAAGTGTGCAACATTCGTCTGAGAAGAGTCGGTTGGTTGCCTTTCCCTTTCGTGTGTGCTATAAAAATAGAAGTAACGAGAGTTGGCACAACTTTCTGGTAAACTATAAGATATTTTAGAGAATCTCCCGCTGACTTGATGTATACTTGCTAATAACTCAAATTTCCCTCAGACTGGTTCTGCTTTTGCTATTTTGTTTTCTGTCTTTGCGGATGACTTGATGAGTTGTAAGACTTTACTTTCTGAGCAATTTTCTGGATTGAAAACTGCCTCCGTTCTTCGTGGCGGGATTTTCTGGTGTGTAAGTTTTAGGTCTTTCAGTAATCATGCTGCTTTTGTGCGCCTTTGATTTTGAGATTCAGATGACCTATCGGTCATTAGCATCTGTTGAGTGATACTCTGGAATCTGTAGTGCTATCGTATGTGGCACCCGTTTATGAAGAGATCTCTTCTATGTTCTCCGAGCATTGGCGCTTTCCCCTTTTCCTTAGATGTTTCCTGCAAAATTGCTCCATGTTATTTCCTGTTTTATAGTTTGCGTAAAGGAAAAGAGTAAATGGAAATAAAGATTGACATGAAAGCTTCAGATCTTGTGTGAATATAATCATGACATTCAAAGTGAACTGACTCTTCGAAAAATGAAAAGTAGCCATTCGTACAATCATTAATTTTCCTTTTTACAGGCGTGTGCTTAATTCTGATTAATGGACAACTTTCCTTGAATACTGTGCCGAGAAAAATTCGTGCTCATCGCAGATCGCGGATCACAGATTCGTGGATTTGTGTTTTATTATTGTGGTATCGTGATATTGCGCTCATCGCAGATTGCAGATTTGTGTTATTGTGTGCCGCTTTGCGCGATGTTGCGATATGCGATGTCGCACATCGGCCGTCGGAGATTTCTTAAGTTTTTTATTTAAGGGCGCTTATGGTGAATGCGATGCGATGAATTTCGCGTTGTTCCTTCGTAGTTTGTTATGCCCATAAAAGAAAACGTTTTCTTTGCTTTGCTGCGATAAAATTCTAAGGAAAAACAAAAATGTTCATGGAGATGTTTGTTTGAATTTTTTACTAAGGGTCCCCTATTTGCTTGGTGTTATTGCTAATATCAA
>APFE030078622.1:15000-80415 GCA_000404065.3 Pinus taeda | reverse complement strand
AACAACCCATTGGCTTCATTCAAATAGACTCCAGCCTTGTATGTCGACTTAAGAAATCTCTTTATGGTCTCAAGCAAACTCCTCGGGCTTGGTATGCCAAAATGGATAGCTTTCTTTTAGAATCTGGCTTTTCTAGGTGTTATTCTGACAATACTGTCTACACCAAGAAAGTGGGCAACTCTCTTATCATCCTTGTTCTTTATGTTGATGATCTTATTCTTACTGGTAGTGATCCCAACCTTATAAACCATGTGAAGTCCAGCCTTAAAAAGAAATTTGAAATGACAGACTTAGGACACTTACACTATTTTCTCGGTCTTCAAGTCTTGCAATCCAAGGAGTGTATTTCCCTTTCCCAGTCCAAGTATGCTTGTGATATTCTTCGTCATTTCACATGGAAGATTGTAAGCCAGCTCCTTCTCCCTTTCAGTCTGGAGTCAAACTTTCAGTCTCTTGTACTTCTCCTGAAGTTGATGCTACCTTATACCGTCAACTTGTAGGAAAACTCTTGTATTAACCCATACTCGTCCTGACCTTTCCTTTGTTGTTGGCCTTGTTGCTCGTTTTATGCAAAACCCCCATGAAATTCATTGGAAAGCAGATAAAAGAATACTTCGTTATGTTCGAGGTACAGTACAGTTTGGGATTCATTACAGTGCCAAAGCAGCTCCTCTATTAGTTGGTTTCACTGATTCTGATTGGGCTGGTGCCCCTGATGATCGGAAGTCTACTGCCGGTTATGTCTTCACTCTTGGTTCAGGACCTATTACATGGGCTTGTAAGAAACAGGCTGCCATTTCTCTTTCGTCAGCAGAAGCAGAGTATCGTGGTGCCGTGGAAGCTAGTAAGGAAGCCTTGTGGCTTCGTCATATCCTATCAGAATTTGGCTTTGAGCAGCAGCATCCGACTACACTTTGGTGTGATAATCAAAGTGCCATTCAGCTTTGCAAAGATCCAGTTCAACATCAGCGCAGCAAACACATTGAACTACACATGCACTTCATCAGAAAGCTCATTCATGACCATGTTCTTGAAGTGCAATATTGTTAAACAGATGATCAGGTTGCAGACATCTTCACAAAGGCTCTCACAGAGGCGAAGTTCACTAAACTTCGATATATGCTTGGAGTTCAGGAAGTTGTCACTAAGGGGGGATAGGCTCTAGTGCCTCCTTCCTTCTCCTATTGTGTCATATTTGTAAATCCTTCAATCCTATCCCAAGTTGTTCTTAAGGCGGGATGTTAGGATATTCCGACACATAGGAATAGTTAAGTATAACTTGGTCTAGTATAGAGTTAGGTAAAGTGTGTTTCTTTACTATGTACATTTGTAACTTACAATCCGACGGTCACAATGTGTAGTGATCCGACGGTTCATTCTCTCCTCGGTATTACCGACACTTGATCCGTGGCTTGACACCTGATTGGTCCATTAATTCTATTTAAAGCGCATGGAGGGTCATTTGTAGGTTCACAGTGCATGAGAGAAGCTTATGTAAATTTTCATTCTTTTATTAATAAATGCCTGTAGTAGCCACGTTGGCGCAGGCCGTGGACTGTTTCCCTCTCTGAGGGTTTTAACCACGTCAAAATACTGGTGTATTGATCTGTGATCTGTGATCTGTTTGTGAGCGATGTCCTTCTGGTGTTCTGTCTGAGGAACTTACCCTGTAAATTCCTACATGGTAGACCTGGAGTTAAGATGAATTTAGGTTGGTAAATAAAGAATTGAAGTACTATATTATTATAAGATTTTGGTTAATATAATTTACAGATGAGTATAAAAAAATATTAATATTATTTAAATTAAAAATATATTTTTGTTTCGAAGTAAGATTTAAAGTTTGTTTTTAAAATAAAAAAGAAGAGATGATAACCCAAAATTCAAATACTTGTAATAAAAATGAAAGTATACTCTTTTAAAGCGCATTGGTTAACTTAACGCTCATTCAAAGATAACAACAAGTGATGGTTGTCCGCACTCCTAATTAACTACTATCTTATGATAAGTTTTGACACCTTTTAAGAAAATATTAATTTGGACTTCCTTCATGTAAGAGTTGGCATAAGGGTGGTCCCCGGATGCTGGTGATTCACTGTCCAAAGGACAATCAGGCGGTGCATCATATGGGCATCTGTCAGCTCACATACGCCACGAGTCAGATCGCTTGGGCAGGAAGATGGGCCAGCAAAACTTCTTTAATGAGGCCTTTATTGTGTTCACCCGTCGTCTCGCGCGCCGCGTCTTGCCGCTCCTTAAACGCTCATAGCATACCAGTTTCAATGCATTCCGCTGTCGAGTTTTTACTTCCAGTTCTGGGCGTTTCTCTGAATCCCTCTGCAGGGGTTCACAGAACTGTAAATGTGCAGAGTTTGTATGGTTATTGGGAGGTTCTGTTGTTACCCAGCTCAGAGCAAGCAAAAATGCAGCGCGAAAGAGTCAAGTTACTGAGCAGAAGAGGGGGCTCTAGTGGTCGAGTAGTCTTGCAGCGTTCCTCTGACACTCCGGAACCTGAAAAGCGTTGTCCTCTGGCAACGAGGAGCGACAGAGGAAGGGGTCGTGGTAGATCTGGAGCTGCAGTATGTGAACATGCTGCTCACCATACTGTGCGGTATCGTTTCCCTTGCTCGCTCGGTAATGCTACTTTTATTATTTCCGTCTCTATTGAAAAGCTTGAAGGCAACAGTAATTTGGGAGCGGCCCAAGCTGAAGCACCTGCTGAACAAAGAATTGTAAATCCGGAGGAACATTTACGCCCAGTCGAGGAGAATGCTTCGTCACCGATTCTAGCAAACCCCGCTGGCCCAGGTGTGTCCGTGCGTGGTGATCCCTCCGGCTCGGTGGCCCCTCATTCGAACTCAGAGGACTCTCTTCGGTACGGGTGTCTGGTTGTTGAGGAGCCCTATACTACAGATGATGACTAGCCTAGCTTAATTCTATTTCGTTGCTATGATTTTGGCTCAGGATCCTGCATGTCAGTGTGTCGTTACTACATATATCAGTTGTTTCATGTTTTTGTCCATGTTTCTGTCCATGTTCAAAACTGTAATGTGTCGGAGAACTGCACTGATCTTATGTGTTTTTTGTAAAATGCCATCAACAGGCTAAACTCTCAAGGCCACGGCCTTGCTGTAATTTTTTTGTATCAATAATAGAAGTAGTCATATTGAGAAAAAAAAAAGAGTTGGCATAAGGGACACTAGCTTTTTTGTGGATACTATCTACACATTAATCATTTTTCTTTTTTTAACCATGGTGAATCCATATAATCTAGGCCAAGCCCAATATCAAACCTAGCAAGTATATCCAACAACATGTAAGCTAGCTATCCCAGAATTCAAGAGACTCTACGAGAGTGGGAGGGCTACTCCTTAAGCCTTGTCACAACAGGGCAAATATGTCCCCCAATAAGATTTAATATAGCTTTTGTTGGCTAAGAGCTCATCTTTTTCAAATGTAAATATAACATAACTTTATTGGCTAGGAAATAGTCTTCTTGAAACGTAAAGAAAAATGTTAATGACCCAAAATCAAAAGTCATAAAAAATGAAAATCTACCTTTTTACAACTCGCCAATAAATCATTTCTTAAAACATAAATTCGTACTATAAATATTATTTCAATATCAACTAACAAATCAGTTATAATAAATTTCATTTAAAAAAATAAACAAACACACCCCCATTGTTAACAACACTATATAATTTTTAGTTATTGTATTTACTAAACTTTTAAGTTATGCTATAATACAAATTTTTGGATTAAAATGAGGAAATACTTTGAAATGAAATAAAAAATATATATATCCTTACATCTCTTTTATCATGATTCCAGGAAATTTGAGAGCTCCATCTTTAAACATAATTTCAAATAATTGGTACAAATTCCTAATGAAAAGTTTTTATGTGAGAGAAGATTTCTAAAATTTCTCACTAACTTAAAGTTGTAGAAAACTCCATACTGGCCACTTCATTATACATTTTTTATTAATATGTTATTTTTTTTATCAAATTTAAAAGTTATATATGAATTTATAAATGTATAATGAGGATGAGATTTTATTATAATAAAAATTATTGTAAAAGATTAAGTTAGTTTTTTTTTTTTACTTACATGTACTAGTAAGTAAGAAAGATATTTATTCTTAATGGAATATGAAGTTTTAATAGTTACATAATTTTTGTCATGACTTAGTTATTATGAGCAATGTAGATTAAAGATTAGTAGCTTGATGTGGAAGATTATTGTATAATATATGTTATCTATGCTGCATTGATCTACTAACAAAATATTACATCACCATCCAAAACCAACATATATCTATAATACATTAAATTTGTAAAATTTCACACTACATTTAATGACATTTATCTTCTATCTTCGCCCATTGAAAAACACATCATATTAACATCTATACACTACACATTAATAAAAATAAATATAATATAATCTAAAGCCTTTAGGTGCATTATTATGTTCAAATAAACAAACATGAAAAGTTAGTGTTTATATTTTTATGAGATAATTTTATTAAAGTTTAAATTTTACCAAAAATACCTTTTTTTCTTTTGTAAATTGTAGCAATTATATTCTTTCAATAAGACGAGTACATGGTTCTCCTTAGGGTGCATTCTTCTTTACCACATGCCCAAGAGCTCAAATCATACTTAGAGATCCCAAGAGAAACCTCATCACCCAACCCCAATAATCTAAGAAACCCATAGCAAAGTGCTTACACAACATAAAACAAAGAACATCAAATATCAACAGCGGAAAACCATGTAAAACCAACTACAAATCCCGCCTTGAAATTAACTCTCAAGTTAGGGCCCTGGTTTTTCTTTTTTCCCCTTTCTCCTTCAAACATCAATCCAACCCGCTAATTTACCAAGCCCAACTACAACTGAATCAATTACCTCAATTACCTCATTTTTGTGAAATACTTCCACTGTCATGAAATCATCCTTGTTTGTCATCTCCTTGTCACTGTGAAAAGTATATGATTCATGGGTTCTTTTATGCCCACTGGTTGCAGCCACAGTTACGGCTGAAACTTTTTCTTACTCATTCCTCGAATGCCCACCAAAAACATCACCTTAAAATTGTAATCCTCCTCCTTTTTTCACTTAAGGTTTAAAACTTTGTAAAAAACTTGTTTTATAAGAATTTTATTGAATATAAAGGAACATACTAATAACAATAACTCAAAATTGCTATAAATTTTGGCAAAACATCATCTTGAAATGTAATGTTTTAAAAAACATCATCTTGAAATGTAATGCTTTAAAATTATTGGTTAAAATCAATTACTTATTATGTAAATCAAGAGAATTTTTCGGAGAAAATTTAATTATGTGAAACAAAAGATTGCTCTTGAAAAGACTTACTTTTTTCTCTTAGAATTTGTATGTAATTTTTTGTGAAATCTAAAAATAAATAAAAATGGAAAGATTTTTTATAAATTAAATATGTATAAAAATAATAAATACTAAAGATAGGAATATAAAATATCAAAGATAAAAAATAATAAATAACAAAAATAAAATGAAATGAATATATGTCACATATATGTCAAAACGATAATTCCTTATAAGTTACATACATATAAAAATACAAAATATTAAAAAACAAGAACAATGAAAAAATAAATAACAGAGAATAACAAGAAATAAATAAAATTGAATTTGACTCATTGTTTTTTAACAGAATAACAAAAATAAAAATGAATTTGAACCATCGTTTTTTTTAACACCATTTACATAGATATAAAAATACAAAATATTAAAAAACAAGAACAATGAAAAAATAAATAACAGAGAATAACAAGAAATAAATAAAATTGAATTTGAACCATTGTTTTTTTAACACCCTTTGAGTTGAGTTATTGTTTTAAATTATTTTCACTAAACACCGTTGAGTTATTGTTTTAAATTATTTTCAGTATTATTGCTCTAGATCTTTTAGATATTCAATTCCTCTGCCAACCCTTTTCATCGTTATTTCTTACATCCTGTAATGGTTACTTCAAACTTTTAGTTCACTACATTTGTCCTCTAATCTCTTCCCAACTCTTAATTTGAAGTTCAATTCCCATGGCCTCTTCTGACCTCTGCCCACCATTGAGTCTTTTCCACCTTGCATTTTGTCATTATCTTTGAATAGTACATCGACATTGTGATTGCCCATCCCATTATGCTAAAGCACATCTTGTTTTGGTTGTGAATAAATTATGCATACTAGATGATAGGAATATGTGACAATAAATGAAGAGTGAGTGTGGTGTCTACACTAATACTTGCATGTGTGATTGCGACAGTGGTGTTTACAGTAATACTTGCATGTGTGATTGAGACAAAGTACAGAAACGTTGGAAAATGTGTTTAGTCATTTTCTTTTAACGAATTATAAAATTTTATAGAAATAAATCTAATTACAAATTAACAAAAAACCCATTATAAATCTAATTATAAAATTTGTAACAAAATATTTTGTGATAAAAAATGCTCATGAAAAATAATTTCAAGTAGGAACTATAACTACTAAGTTATTGATAGAGAATAAGAACATTAAATTTCACCTAAGTCAACCAATTTACATGATCATGTCCTTTCTTTTATAAGATTGTGAAGCAAAAGCAAAATAATCTCATAAAAATCAAAATTGTTAGCTTAAATTTAGCTATCACAAAAAAAAATTTAAGAATACATAATAAATATTAAATTCTCTCTTAAGGTTTTTTTGGGTTATTTTTCAGATTTCCAATATTTTTTCAAGAAATTGTTAGAATTATGATTGTTGTTACATCAAAACCGACAGGGGTTAGTAAATGGACGTATCAACACATCATCAGAGTCGACAAATTCCTCAAAGGCGGTTAAGCATATGCTGAATGGGGAGCACTGGATTATCCAATGCCCAACAATCTCCCCCCAGCGCAAGCGGGGTGTTAAGAACTCGAAACCTTCGGCTCTGATACCACTTGTTGGAATCACGATCATTGTTAGGCCAAAACCCACAGGGATTAGTAAACGGACATATTGCGAGCACATGCCACAAAACACACAGCAAGCACTAAAATATCCAATGCCCAACAAAAAACATTTGACACCTCCGCAAGTTAACAATTGACTAAATTCAGATGGTGGCCTGGTATGTAAAATTATATTTCTTTTTTATCTTTCATATAGAAGCAATCAAAGAAAAATAACCAAAATAATACCAATCAAAACAAAGATGGTAACCTGAACTAATAATAAATAGCTAAAATCCGTTTCATTAGCGGTCTTACGGAGAGCAGAGAGGTTACCAGAGACCATTGTTGTCTGAAAGTGTCTATTTGTGACAGGCATAGAATTCAAAATTTTAACATCAATTGTTTCATCATCCAAGTCAACTACATCTACTTTTTCCTTAATAGACTGTAGTGCGGCATCAGTGCAAAGGGCTACAAGATCTGCCCCAACATAGCCATGTGTATCGTTTTCATTACAACAAGATCACAGTAATAAACAAATAACAACCGTGATATATGTTCGGATCAAGACAAGAGATTAATGGTTGACTTAAACAATCAATTCAATTTAATACAATCATAACTAGTGTAGAAATTGGCATTTGCATCGGAATAAACCATTTAGGGGCTTTCTAGGCAATTGAAAACTGCCCAATTTTATCCTACTATTCACAAACACTGGTTCGTGTTTTGAGTTGTGATTCTCAACAGGCAGACCCTGAATCGCAAATACTGATCCATTGCACTTTACTTGGAAAATTGTAGCCTAACCTAGAACATCATTATCATCTTTGAAACATTTTTTTTGCAAAGGCCTTGCATGAGATTGTCACAAACCCATTGTTGTTAATGAGGCACCTCAATCTTGTATTTACTCATGATGGTGATGTTACTAGAGATTGTGAAAACAACCTTGATGCAACGAGAGTGATGAAATCGTAGTCACAACTGCACCATAACAATGCCACAAAGCATTGGAAGCCTAAGATTGTTGATGGACTTCGTGGGGTTTTCCTTGTGATCTTTGATGGTTGAGATTGAAGTTTTTGAGAATCTTTGCATCAATGGCAATCGAGTTTAGGTGTTTTCCTCTAACGAAGCCACTCCCTGGTGTGCAATGACTTGCTTCCACGTTTGTGAATGACTTAGCACATGTTTTCCATGCTACGTTTGTTTTTCTAAATTCTTTGTTCTTGCTTTTGGATGGTCTTTCTTCCATTGGATAATCCCAGGATTGTTGCAAGGTGTTGTTTGGCTTGGTTAGTTGTAGAAAGCCTCTTTTGATTCCCTATAAAATGCTTTCTCCTGTCATTGCAATCAAGCAATGGATACTACATATGGACTAAGCCTCCTAGATGATACTTATAGAAGTCCCTCAACAAGTTTAGCCTTCTCAATATTTGAATGATATGTCTTAATTTTGAATCCCTTGAAAATTGTTGCAAAAAAGTTCAAAACTCATCGGTATAAAGATTTCTACACATCTTTAACCAACTTAGTACTAACTGAGACATAATGCTAGAGGTTCAAATTTAGAATAAAAACTACATTTGAACAATATAACTTGCTCAACTCAACTTAAGAAGAATCCTCATTGTGAAGCTGTATGTATAGACCAACTGCTTCTCATTTTCTGCTGTTAATAAAAATAGTTGTTGTACACATTTCAATTTTGTCTCAAGATATTCATATAATATTCTTTGCTCTTGCATCTCAGAAACATGTTGTAACGTTTTAGCTAAATGATGTATCTTCTTGAAAATGCCATTAGAGCTATCTTAGGTTTGTTAAAAACAATGTTTGAAAAGGTGGAATCGCATTGGAAACCGCTGAGGATCAGCTCAGACTGTAATTACAGTCAGATCGGAAATAGCCACTGGCCCAGTTTACACTACATAATAAAATGTATACACTACATCAACATAAAGCAAAACCATTAGAGACTAAATATGCAAAGTCTCTTCACATATATATCGTTTAAAGGTGAATATAGTGAATGGCACTGACTGCAATTCATGTTTTTTTGCACTAGTAATTTTTTTCTCAATTTCATTGGTGTTGAATTCAAATATGAACACAAACCATGAGAACTAGGCTGCCGGTACAAGGAAAATCAAAAAATTAATACCAGATTCATTAACAGAAAATGCAAACCTGGTCATAAGAGTGGGACACTCCCTCCGTCACCCCTCTCATTCACCTCTTGATTTAAACCCTCGACAAACAGATTAATACACCTTTCAGATAATCACAGCCAACAAACAGTTGGTTCCCACGTTGAACTTGATTGCTGTATCATGTATGCAGCCAACAATCAAATGTTCCAATGATATTATTGTAGAGGTATTTCTCAATTGTCTAAAAACAGAGTCAAACTCAATAGCCTTTCCGCTAAAATATCACCGTATAGTAATTTATATGTTTTCGCAAATAATTTTGATGTTTGTTTTATAACAAGTCAACCATTTAGTTTATGGTTTTCGTTAAAATTTTAAGGGTTAAGATTGAATTAAAGTAGTTGGGTTTAAAATAGTCATTTTTTCTGGAAATGGATTCCCTCCTATGCTGCGTTGGTTTTTGGGATGGGAACGGTGGTGATGGGAAACACATCCTTGACATGGCCAAAGCGCATTCCAAATTTCCGAGCCTGCGGTAATAATTCATATATATATGAAATTTAGAATTTATTATTAACATAAGTTTATAAGCATAACAAGCTATACTATGTAATATTATGCATAGCCCATACACTAGTCTATTTTGAAAATACTAGAGCAATTTAAAAAAGGCTAAGCAACATTCCATTATTGGCAAAAAGCAGTTTAGCTTTAGGAAATTTAAGTATAACTATTTTCAATTTGCAAAAAGATCCATGAAGGGTTTATGAGACAGAAAACTACTTGTACAATAACTTTTTCCCTAGTATTCCTTGTTAATGATGATTATGTTAAAAAGTAAGAGACATTCCCTTCTCAAGAGGTTTTGCAAAATTTCACAGCTCTGTTGAAAACCACTGTAAAATACTTTGGTTATGTAAAGAGAGTAGATTAAGAAAGTGATTAAAAAATAATTTATTCAAACATTTAGTAACCAATCCAAGTTACTACTACCTGATTGTTTTCACAATGTTTGAGTTTGAGATGGTGGAAGCACTAGACTTGAATGACTACTAGAAACCCACGCAGAATATTTAAAAGCTGAGATGACCCAAAAAATGAGAAGAACAAGAGAAATTAACCACAAGGATCACTTATTTGAAAAGGGCATAGTCTAACGATTATGCCTTTTTGCCCTGAAAGTTATGGAAATTTTGGCTATATTTTGAAAAAATCTAGCAGGGATCTTTGTAAATCCAAACGCTGTCAAACTTCATAATTTTAGGTGCCATAGAAGTTTTTGATGGTGCTGGATCCATTTCCACCATCAAAAACATGATTCAAACACTGCCTTTACAAGATTTTTTGAAATTTTTTTGCCCAGATTCCGGCCACTTTTGGCTGTCCGGGCATTTCCTCTGCCCCGTAGACGACTCCTTTGAAAAGTCACATTTTCTGTTTTTTTGATACAGAGATTTTAGTTATTGTAATTTCATCATTGAATATATAATATTTAAATCACCAGAAACTCAAATTGAAACCCATAAAAAAATAAATAAATAAATAAAATAAAGACCTGAGTTTTGAGTTGCAACTTGTAGAACACATTTAGATTCAGTATAATACAAAAATAATGGATGAGAAAAATGATCCTATCATCCCATGATCGTAAAAACAAATATATATGCTCGAATTATCCTTGAAATCTCCAAAAAAATCACTGAAATCTGCCCCGAAACATGCCTAAAATATGTCCATAATGTTCCTCAAATCTACCCGTAATGTCTTTGGAACAACAAGCAAGTCTTCGAGTCCCAATGAAGTCCCAACCATAAGGAAACATTTTCCAAAGATCCACAAGTCTCTAAACCGGAAGATCACAGGATACATAGATTTTTTTGGGAGGACAGATCCTCATGCAACATAGATTCCTTCATATTATTCATGTAGCAAATTGATGGAACGTATTATAGGGTTCAAAGTTGAACTAAATACATGGCGTTCAGCAAGATAAAGCTGGCACAACCTTTTGAGGGGAGCTTTCACCTTCGTAGACACTTGAATGCATCCCCACGGTGAGACATGCACCCCATGTTTCCCACGCTTTGGGGATGGGAAACGCTCGAGGAAACGTTTCCTCACTTTTTTTTAAGGAAACAAAAGGGAAAGGTTTCCTATATTGTCTTAGGGTAATTTCTTACCTTTAGGGTTCCTTCCTGGTTAGGGCTTCTTTAAGAAATATTAACAGTAATAAATATAAAAATGCAACAGCAATACAATTCTTCAGTGAATTTACACGTTTCCTCACTCTGTTTTTAGGAAACAAATGGGAAATGTTTCCTATATTGTCTTAGGGTAATTTCTTACCTTTAGGGTAATTTCTTACCTTTAGGGTTCCTTCTTGGTTAGGGCTTCTTTAAGAAATATTAACAGTAATAAATATAAAAATGCAACAGCAATATAATTCTTCAGTGAATTCACATAGATTTAGAGTTATCTAACTAAGAATATACCCAACCAATGATGCAAAATGGATTACAACTTTATTGATGACAATAATTGTGATTATTCAACAAATTCCCGGAAGTGAGGGTTGATTGCCCTCAACAACAAACATATTCAACCAATCAAATTCCCATAAACAATACCTAGTGCTAAACTCCTCAAAGGTCTGTCCTCATTTTTTTCTATCTTCATGGATTTTAGAAAAAAAATCTAGGGAGGAGCGCCCAAGAGTCACTCTTTGGGGTTGGGTCATGGGGGCGCTCCGACATCTTCTTTTTGGGAAAACACATCCTCAACACTGGGGAAATGTAATGTCCCTAATGGATTAATTGCCCACGGGAGAACAATATAAGATATCTAGCCCCGTAAGTTATAGTCTTCATAAAGGGGGAAAACTCAAATTATCCAATGTTTGGAGCAACATTGGGTAGATTTTGGGTTGATTGGGGCAGAAAGCCCAAATTTGGGAGTTGCTCTTACAACCCCTCACATTAGATGAAACCCCATGGAGAAATCTATAAATAAAGAAGAGTTGCAGTCATTTAGGATCATGGATTTGGATTGGATATCTCTATTTTCTTGAGCTGAGGCTCTGAGGGTTAAAACTCCTCCTTCCTGATTAGCTTCAGTGGAGGTGATCCCACCTTATCTAATTCTTCATCTAGTTTCAGTGGAACTGATCCCACCCTACCTCGATACCCTTTCTCTTTTTTTTTTTGGCACATTTCATTGAACCAGTTCTGGTTTGGGTTTGAAGATTGACAATGTTTCCTTGTTCTGACACAACGATTCTTCTTGAGCAGCTCAAATCGGTTTTGGCACAGCGAGGTCAAAGTTCTATGTGGACATTTTTTATGATTAACCCATTCTGCACAAGGAATAGTGAAAGATCTCCCACTTTTGTTTAGGGAAAACCCTTGATAAATTATTTGATGTCTATTGAGGGTTTGAAGCAGCGAAGTGTTGATCCCATCTAAGGAGATTCTGGGATCAAACCAAGCCTGCAAGCCGTAGGTCGTAGACCCTGTTTCTAACAGCGAATTCCTGGTCCGAAGCTACTTAATGGTAATAATGGATAGAGCTTTGAGAAGCCTAAGACATATGTAATTAATGGAAAAGATAGACGTAAAAAGATAAACAAGGTAAGATAAAGGAGAATGTCATTTTTACAGTTTACTTAACCTTATCTTATATATTCTATTTGTTTACTTAAATTTTAAATATTATCATTAATTTCTTAAGGATATTTGAGAGTGGTACCAACTTCATCAACTTTATATGGAGAAAGTAAAATTTTATATTCCATTCAAAATTCAACGAATTTAATAATTTTCAGGATTTTATAATTCGCAGGTTTATAGCATTTCCACTGGATTGCACAATGACAAATTTGCATGGAATGAATTGTTATTGTTGGGATTCTATCATTATTATTTTTATATTTTATAATTTAGAGACAGGGACCCCTATGCTTGGGACCCCAACATTCCTCGTCCCCCTTACATTTTCCTAAAATTTTGGGGTACTCCTACACATCCCCTTTGTGTCTCCCTGCTCCTATGCTCCCATCCTGGAAACTTGGTGGAACATAATGTTTGAATGTTGAAGATACTTCAACCATCTCTTCCCAAAAAGATATTTGAGTGAAAAACACAAAGAGCTTCTTCTAGATATGGAGAATTGAAATCTTGTCCAACAAATGCACAAATATATGTTTAAAGTGAGGTCGGTTTAACTGGTTATGTACCAAACGGGAATCAGTCACCAAACCAGTTCAAAGGCCAATTTGTCACCCTTTATGGTCAAACTAGTTGAACCATCTAGCTTTGGTTTCAGTTCAATAGGTTTTTAAAACATTGGTTAATAGTTAAAATTACAACAAATTGGTCTGAAATGCCAAAGGTTTAGTACAGATAGATCTTCATGCCTTGGAACAGATGGATTCACGGGAAGATTCAATCTGCCTATGACAGATTTACAGTTATAAAGCCATGAGTGATGTAGAGTTTTTCAAAGGTAAATAAGAACAAGGTTAAGAACAAATAATATACATATATATATATATACACATCATATTATGATATTACACAAATTCTCATGATGATACAAATTCAATCATATATGTACATTGTAACATTATGCATACAATCATGATTCATCAATGGTACAAGTTTACAACTAGCACTTATTACTATATCAATGATGATAAATTGGCATTGGACAAACACAAAAAACTAACCATAAACTGCAATTTTCTCATTGAGTCGTCAAAATCAAAATGTATTACATAGGTACTGAGTTCTGAGGACTCCTGACTAGGAATGTCAATGGAAAATAACAAATACAAAACAAGGTAGACACTTGAACCCAAAACCGTAGAAGAAGAAGAAAGAATCTCGTAGGTTGCTGCTAGAAATCTATAGTTATGCCTATAGCTCATCAACATCAAAATCAACATCAGTACCACCACTACTCTCTTTTGTATCCTCCTCCTTTGTATCCAATGTAATTGTTACATCTGTTGGTGTGGAGGATGACCCCTCAAGAGTATCACCATCATCAAAAGTGACAAGCTCTAACATTGGCTCATTAAGAGCCAAGTTGGTCAATGCCAATTCAACATTATTGTCCAAACCCATATCATTGAGAAACACATCCCACATCTTTGTCTTTCCCTTCAACCACTCCTCCCTCTACCTGTAAATAAGACGAAGGTTGGTGTACACATACACCATTGTCTCTGCCCTGGATAGCTCAAGCCTACTCTTCTTCAAACTATACAAATTCCCATATGTGCTCTAATTCCTCTCGCAACAAGAGCATGAAGTAATCTAAGAGAGGAGCCCCATGGCTAACTGTTGTAGAGGAGGGCATGTTGCCCCTCGAGTTTACAACCAAGAATAGGGCTTCTTCGGCCCCTATCTCTAATCACATCATAACCTGCAAATCGCCCAGTGCCAGTGGAAAACTCTACAAAGACATCCTCCACCTCATCAAAGGATGCTCTATCCTGAAATATCCATCTCAATGCATCCTTCCTCCCCTATGAAATCTCAACACCCATGTGAGAAGGGAATCTGCGTAAAGGTCCACCATTCAACCACTCATGGCTATAGTATTTTGGATTCAATGAGTGAGCCAAGCAGTGCAAAGGTGTGCAATTCTTATCCCACCTGCTGATAAGAATATCATGTATGGTGGTGAAGGTCTTTGTTTATATCTCATACTCAAGTCACTCACTCTGAAAAATAATGGTCCTCGCAGACTCAATCATGGAATCTCATCCCTCATAAACCTCTCCTAGGATGGGTTGGTCTGTATTCGCAAATTGTAACAAAGCAATGATAGGGTTCATGATCTTAATAGTAAGATCTACCCTCTCCACCAAACATCATCTAACATTGTGTCCTTGATTCTTTTTGAGTTTGCATGATCTGTCTTTCGCCAAAAACACCAAAACTCTGAAATAACCATGGCCCCAATAGCAGTCTTGACCTCCCTCAACCTCTTCAACATGATGAATGCAGAGGCAAATCGTCTATTTGCAATCTTCAATAATGATAGATGTGTGTATTCTTTGTAGATTTTGAGGGCATTGGCATGATTTTGTACAAAGTTGTGGATATGTTGTGCATCCTCAATAAAATTTTCAATCCAAGGCACATCAGAAGCAACAGATTTAAGAGGAATGGACAATGCAAGGTGTCCAAAATACTTGTGGATATTTAGCTTCCATAATCATGTTGGCAACCTTGCAAACAGGTGCATTTTTTGTAATGATTTGCACAAAAAAATCAACACCTCACTGGTAGCCTTGCAAACAGGGGCATTTTATGTAATGATTTGCACAAAAGAATCAACACCTACATCTTCAATAACTTTAATGGACAACTCACCCATATATTGTGCATCCTTGTATTTTCCAAGAGTATCCACTGCTTTCAAGAAAACTGGTCCATTCAAGGAAGACACCATGAAGTTGATGAGTGGATGGCGCGTTGCATTTGTCCATACACCAAAAACAATACTAACCCTAGATGTTGGCCATGTTGATTTAATAGGCTCAAACATTTTATCCACCTCCTTCTTTGCCTTAGTCAACAATGTGGTTCTAAGCCTCTCTGACCCTAGGGACACATACCCCAATGGAGCCCCTTGAGTTAGAGCTCAACACATCTCAATAAATAGAGGTGATTGTGCAACATTCAATGATATGAAGTTCACATAGAAAAAGAAGGCAATGGTGATATCAATCTCTTCTCACCTCTCTTGTTGAAATATCTTGTCCATTGGACCAAGTGCCCTCCTTTTTGCTGCTTGACCTGACCCCCACTGGAACTCCATAATGAATAATTGTTTTTCCTCGAGAATGGAAGGGGATCCTCATTCTTATTTTTCTTGGATGATGTAGCCACCATTGTCACACCAACATTGGCCTCTCTTTCTAATTCTTTCCACTTAGATGCAGTCACTCCTAAACATGCTCCAATTCCACAAGATGGTATGCCCAGCAAATGCGCCTTCGCACAGAAGTAGGTGCTCTTGAATTGAGTGTTACACAAATTGCATGTCTAAAGAAAATTGCCTCATCCCTTTAACTTGTTGTCTAGCCCATGATCTCTTGTAACATACTTCCACAATGGATGTTTACTTTCTTGAGCATGTTGTCTTGCTAAATTGATATTTCTCTCAACATTTGAAGTTGTTATTGTAGCCCCACTTCCAACAGATGGAACACTGGCAAACCCTAATGAAATTGAAAGAGGGTGACATTCCTCCCCTTCTTTTACCCCTTCCCTGTTGTCCTTGATTGAGTCATGAATGCTGTAAAAATAAAGAAAAATGCACGTTGTACATGTAAACAAAATGACCAGACAAACTACTGTAGCAAAACTAGAAAAAAATAGAAGAAAAATCCACTTACCTATAGCTTGAATCACCTCCAAAACACACCTTTCTCCTTTGTTAGTCGCTCCCACAGTCTCACAACACCCAAACAACAAATGCAAATGGACAAATGCAGCCCAATTTTAACTTTCATCAAGCCCGCGGATCGTTTTTTTGGCGGACACGTCCGAAAATTGCAATTCCTTGTGGGCATGAATCCCTAAACTCTAAAACACATCAAATGTGAATCAGACACGTGTCACCAATGAATCATGTCCAACATAAGGGATTCGTGACACATTCGGGAGGGGACGGGAGGGGAGGGGCGAATCTGGTGACTTTAACTAAATGTACTTGCAAGTGCTTAAATTGTATGTTCCAACTTCCGACCTCTAAAGTGAAATAATTAACTGATTAGCATTAGTTGCACTCAAATACACACGGCACTTTATGCAAGCATTTTAGGTAGCAGTTATAATATATATTGCTAGTTTTTTCTATTTGTATTTTGGCTGACAGCAAAGCTGAAAAGATTTGGAAGAACAGTTTCTACTATCTAGTATGAACTTTCCTCAAGCTAGTATTGTGACGATTTCAAAGACTCGGACATTTGCTAATTAAATTAAATTTGCTGCTTCAAATAGTCAGATATGAACTAATTATATTAAAATAGCTGCTTCAAGTAAATTAAAATCATTAAAAAGAAATTCCATGAAGTAACTTACCTAGCATCAAAATTTGAAGGATTTAGTCAAATTTACTTGACGATTTAGTCAAATTTACTTGACTAAAGCTTGACAAAAAACGGTAACAACGCACACAATAAAACATCAGAATTCTAATAATGAACTTATCATAACTTATCAAGCAATGTGAAATGCCCCTTAAAGATGTCAATTCGTATTTATGCTCATTAACAACAAAATAAATAAAGCTTCTGTACTTCTATCCTTTCCCACCAGATTTAAACTTACTTCGACATTTATTTTTTAATATTTAGATTTGTAAAATATGACATAGAAGCCATCAGTATTCAAATTATCATATATAAATTGCTCATTTTGAGCATTGCAATCCTCATTGAACTCATTTAATGGTTGTCTCAAAGCCTCATAGAAACTGCATCAGAAGGTATGGTTCTTCCTACAGTTGCATACTCTTGGTATTTCTAACCGGAACAATTAATAGGAAGCAGCATTTTCTTTTGCGTGAGCATAAAAAAAAACTGATACATGTTTGCCACTGTTATATTTTGGCTGCACAGTGCAAAGTAATAGATATTTTTTCTACTTGTTACTCTAGGTGACTACAATAAATGGAAAGCTTATGGAAGCTGTTGGCACCATTCTATATCTATGATATCATTCCCTGACAAAAATGTTGTCTGGCACCTGTGTCCTCCACCCTAAACTTCTGCACTTACTAGGCATCTGGTCAATTTGGCTCTTACGACCTCTCCCCACAAGCAGACCCACACAGTTGCTGCTCTAAGAACAATCAACTGGCACACCTATTGCTCCGTGTTCAGATCCTTTGTGACTCAAAATTTCCCTTATAGCTACTCAATCATGAAGCTGCATTAATTCAACTGATTGGCAGCTTCATACAGAACAACGACCGTATCAATTACAAGTCAGCTTTGCAGTACTGGTACAGGTTGACCATGCTGCACAAGCTGACCATTCTTCCCAGTTCCAAGAATTTTGCAGGCTTGCCCTCGCACAGAGCAGCTAGTAGCAGGCCATCAAGGTTACCAATAGACCTGATCCCAGAATTCCACCACCGGATTCTGGAACCACATACATTTAAGACTACAGGAGAGCCAGAGGTACAATAAGGAAAAGATTTCGTAATAATCTATGGAAAGAGTAATTTGCAATCACTATTCCAAAGAAAGGATCTCTATAAAGGGATTAGAGTGTGAGCTTGAACCACAAATCTAAATAAAAATGGCTATCGTGCCTAGGAGTAGTGCGATGATAGGATTATAATGTTAGAGGAATTTGTTTAATTGTTTACCATATATCAATCTTTATCAACTCCATTATAATATCCTAGCAGTAATAAAAACCATCAACAGTAGACTGGTAGGCTGGTAGTCTTATCAGTTATCACCATTACCATCAGTGTATAAAAGATTATTTAATGATAGTCTTAATTTTGATTTACTTGAAAATATAGATAAATAGCAGATTTTAACCCCAACGATTAATTCAATTGGTTGGTGTCACCGGTGCCAGGTTGTTGCCAGTATTCCAGCATGCTGTGCAGGTCCCACTGCAATTCCCATGGGGTCAGGCGCACTGAATCTACATTTCACTTCACACCCGGTACCATCATTGGAACAGGAGAAGTGCCCAACAGCTTTCTGGGGAGCTATTTCCAAGGGAAAAAAATGAAAAAGGATAGCAAATTTTAGGGACTTGCATTATGTCTACGAGATATGTTTTAATGTATTGCGTTTCATAGGGTTTATGCAGGATAAGTAGTTTGTGAAAGGTTGGTAAAATAACATTTGTGGTAAATATCAGGTCCTGTCGCAGCGACGGAGCAGATTTAAAATGAGAGGAAAAAAATTCATACCAGAAACCTGTGGCAATAATACTGCAGGTGGAAAAACATGTAAATTTTTTGAATTTCTGTTATGACAGGGATTCTTGAACTGATTTTGCTAATAAGTCTTACCAAAGCAAAATTGAAAACAATAGGTTATGAAGAATGAAGTATTAAGTACCCTGGAATTTGAATAACATATTGAAATTTTCAGAACAATGGTCAATGATTTTGTTAATAAGCCTTACCAAAGTGAAATTGAGAACAATAGGTTACAAAGAATGAAGTATTAAGTACCTTGAAATTTTCAAAACAATGGTCTTTTTGTCATTTGGCTGGTATACAGATCATCATGATGAAAACCAAAATCATGGCATTTTACATAAAAAAGAGACTTGAAAATGGAATGTTCCTTGCACCAAAATTCATTAACCTTCCTTTTGATTATGCACTTGCAAGTACCTTTGTGTTAATCTTTGGTAGCTGTGGTAGGACATTGTTTCAACTTCTAGCCCTTTCGTTGACCCTTTCTAAATTTTCTAATACCATTGAACAACCATACGCTTTAAATTTTAAGTAAAGGCATTGCACCCTCTCTACTACGAACAACTAGACTTTCATTTAGCCAAGCTAATGAAAGTATCTCCAACAAAGAAAATGCCCCCCATCTTGCTTAATCCCAAGGGAAACTTCTTTAACAAAGAAAATTCAAACATATCTCATGCACAATTAAATATTTTCAAAAACTCTCTCCAATTTAATGAAGTGAAAACATTGCATGCCACGTCTTTTTATCTTTGACATGTCAGCCTTGTCGTGGGGTAGACTTTCCAAGATTAGATATATAGTCATATTGGTCGAGCTTTTGTATGTGTGAGGATTCATAAATGTTTACATCAGTTATATATTGAACGATTTTAATAGTGAGTTTCAAATCTTGTGTTTCCATTTCTCCATCGTTTTCTAGGTATAGCTTCTTTAGGTGTGCCAGGAGGCCCAAATCATTTATGGAAGACACCATTTGGCATCCCCATTACCAAACTGCTGTAATAATAAATTTGCAAGCATTGCAAATACACAAGGGTTCAGATGCTAAGAGATATATTGCAAATCCTCATAGAAATTAAGGCTAAGATAAATGACAGATCACAACTTTATTTTCGAAGAAAAAAATTATCAAAATACAAATTTGACTGTCTTAATAGCATAGATCTCAGCTTATTGAAACCAAAGGACAATTCTCTGATGCTAAACCTATTAAAAACTAGGATTTGCAAGCTTACTAGATTTATAAGAGATGCAGATAGCTTTCTATGAGCAGACCTCTTAGTCTCAGCCAAAAGGTCCAAGTAAATACTTCCAATCTCGATTGAGTTGTAGCCTGTTGGCTAATCTTCTTGTAGCTGTTCTTCCTTGCAACCCTTCTGCTATCCACAATGGAATCACGCCAAATTTGGAATAAACAATTTCACTGACAACTCACAGTGATTTTGGAGTTGTAGTCTCCAATATTTAATAATGCACTGTGATCCCTGCAACTCACAATAATTTTGGAGTTGAGTGTTCGGCTAGCCGAAGTAGACCTGATTCTTTCATCATCTTAATATCCTCTCCTCATACATCATCTAAGAATAACGCGAACCACTTTCTCTGCATTCTCTCATTCAACCATATTTTTGCATTCATATTCCATCAAATCTCCCATTGTTATTGTCGATGTCTCTGCAACTCACAATGCTCTGTCGTAGTGCTCTGTCATTCCTGCAACTCACAATAACTTTGGAGTTGGAGTGATCTGTTAGCTACATCGTCCTCAATTTACCCTCTCTCCGTACATTATCTAGGGACGGGAAAGCTTCAAGAAAATCTTCGTTCTCTGTAGTCTCTCATTCAACCATATTTTTGCATCTTCTCCTTTCATATTTCTATCCAGATCCACCTTTGTTTGCATGGCTATTTGTTTACAGAGGTCATTTCTGAGACTTGTAGACTTGTTAAAGAGACCATGTAAAACAGTGACCCCAAGTAGTGACCCACACTCAAAGAGATCCCGCACCTTTTGGCCGTTGAAGAGTGTTTTCAGAAGTAGAGTTTTGCCAGATCTACCCATCCCAACCACGCCAATTCGTGCCATCTTCCTGTGCATCCAGCCCAAACTCCTCGGATCTTGGAAAGGCTAAGGGGTTTCACAATGAAAAAGCGCGCAGCTAGTGTAGTATTTAGCAAATAGGTGGTTGTAGAAGAACTGGTGGAGCCTTGGACGCTTTCCCTCTGCATTGATTGTACAAATAGGAGATTCCTAGTTTGGGCCAAGACAAACAGTGAAACCCATTTCACCATTTTGTCGATATCTGAAATCAAACTACTAATCTATTTATTCGTTTGATAACGAAAAATAATGTTATGCACCATTTCAGATATTAGTGGCCGAAGTGCGTCCAGGTTTTTAAACAATCTATCAACGGCTGATACCTTGTTACAACCAGGAGAAATAGAAATTCCTCCTAGTGGTATCGCTGGATTTGCTAGATGATAACATTGATTCTCATTGTGTGATATTTGAGAGATGTCAACTCTTTCTAGTTGCAAAGGGCAATGGTAATTACCTTAAGAATGGGTTGGATTGCCATTTCTACACCAATAAATCTAGAAACAACCCAAGATCGCGCGTCACAAAAAAAATTCGTAACGCTTTCGATTACAGAATATGAATACATACTAAGTATAATGTAATGGAATTAAAATCCAACGCATCCATTGCGAATATATACTAAATTGCTAATTTTCACAACATTTTCAAAGTGAAAATCTTCTCCAAGACAAAAACCCCATCTCTGTTTCCAGGACTTCCATGGCCGTGCATCTCTGTTTCATGGACTTCCACAGCGTTGCAATGATAGTTCTGAAAGTCGTATTTTAAGTTTTGGCCAAAGGAAACAGCTGGCGAAAAGTTAGTTGTATTTGTCGGCAAAGTATTCCCCACTGGATGAGCACTTCGATTACAATGACTTTTCTCCTATCATATTCGATTTCAATTTAAAATAAACATGGGGGTGGGTCACGCCCACCGGTGATTTGCACGGTTTTATAATTTATTTAAATTAAAAATAAATAAATAAAATAAAACGCGAAACAAATTGTTTTAGGTTAATGTTTAGTTTCATTAAGAATGTAAAAAGGTAAGGAAAATGTGGAAAGAGTTAAATAAGGATAATATAAAGCTCAAAGCTTATACGCAGTTATTAAGCAAGAAAAAGGCCGATTTTATAGTTTCAAAAATGGAAGAACTAATCTTCCTTGGGAAAAATAATCCCAAATTATTTTGGAAGGAGTTCCAACCGAAAAAGATACAAATTGGAAATAATATTATAACTTCTAAATGGTTTGACTATGCAAGACAACTCTATAAACAGGTTCCCAAAGTTGACCCTCCCCCCTTGGTCAACACTGATATTGAACTCTTCATAGTACAAGAGTTAGAGATGGGTATCAAGAAGTTGGGTGTTGGAAAAGCAAAAGACTTAGCTGGACTCCAAGCAGAATATCTAAAGTGGGGCTCAAAGATTCTTGCACCTCACATTACAAAAATCTTCAACAACATCATACAAAAATGGCTCCCCACAGATTGGACAACTAGTTTGACAATACCTCTTTTCAAGAGCGGTGACGCCAATAATTCCTCCAATTATAGGACCATCATGATAAACCCTTTGTTTGCAAAGCTATTTGGAAGCATGTTAAAAAACAAAATTAGCAAGTGAGCAGAAGAAAGAGATAAGCGTGCTAAAGGGCATGCAAATTTTAGACCTAAACATTCCACAGTTGATCATTGTATAACTTTAAGGCACATCATTGAAAAAGTTTGGGTGAAAAAGAAAGAAGTCTTTTGTTTCTTTGTTGATTTCAAAAAAGTGTATGACTCGATTCCTAGGGATAAGTTTTGGCACAGAATGGAGGAACTTGGGGTTCCTAAACATTTGAGAGTAGTTGTGCATAGGTTGTATGAAGAGGTGAAAGTCAAAATTAGAACTTCAACAAGTATTTCTGAAAGTTTTACTAGCGATATCGAGGTCAAGCAAGGTTGCCCACAATCTCCTACCCTTTTTGGTTTATATATCGACAAGCTTGAGAAGAGGTTAAATTCACAAGGGGTGATGGTATCTATTTGGGCAAGTTGTTATAAGGCTTCTTTTGGATGCAGATGACTTCATTATTATTGCTAAATCGGCTCTTGGTTTGTAAGAGCACTTACTATCCCTTGAGCATTTTTGTAGAAGTGTGGGGATGCAAGTTAATATCAGCAAAACGAAAGTAGTGGTTTTCTCTAAGAAAAGAAAACATAACCAGCATAAGTTCTACTTTGAAGGCAACATTCTAGAAGAAGTTGCGGATTACAAATACCTCGGAATTGACTTCAATAAAAATCTAAGCTAGAATGATTGTAGAACGAAAAGAACTTTGGGGGGTTGGAAAGCATTTTATGCTTTTCAAAATAGGTGTAAAGAGGCAGAGTTATGGGACTAGAAAACCACTCAAACTCTTTTTGGGCTTCTAGTGATTCCAGAGATTCTCTATGGTTTTGAACTATGGGCCAGCAATACATCCAACATGCAGTGGAGACAAATTGAGAAATTTCAGAGGCGTTTGACTACAAACAAATTTAAGATTAGAAGTGCAGTTCTTTATGCTATTTTGTTAAGTGAAACAGGGACTGCACCTATTGAAGCAATTGGTATGGTGCGAGTCATAAGGTATTTAAAAAAAATTGAGCAAATGGAAGAGGGTAGATGGCCTAAGGTTGTCTTTAATGATAGATTGTGCAAGAGCAAAAAAACTTGGATGCAACAAAATAACAAATGGTTGAGTAAATGGGGTATTTGCTTGAACTCGTATCCCATAGACAATAAAGAGATAAAAGCTTTTGTTATGGAAAAGTTCCACAAACGTACTTGGGATAAGGAGCTAGGAAGAAAGAAAAATTACTATATTAAAGTGTTTAATCCCACTCATAGTCATCAACCAAAAGCATACATAGAGGCCAATATCTCTTGGAGAGCCAAAAGTCGTATTACATAGTTAAGAACTAATTCTCATCGACTCCGTTGTGAAAATGGCGCTGGAAAAGGCCAAAGGAAGTGTGGGAGGAAAGAGTATGCATTTTTTGTTCTTCCGGAAAAGTGGAAACAGAAAAACATTTCATTTTAGAATGTGGGGCCTTCAAAGACAACAAAAAAAATTATGCATATATGTTGGCAGCTAGCTCTTGGGATAATCTATTCAGTGAGGAGTTTGTCGAAAAGCTGGGAACATTTATTTTGAAGCTTCACATAAAAAGGGTCGAATACATCAAGCAGATGAAGAAACAATCTATCCCATAAGCTATCTTTAGCCTTATGGACGTTAAAATAATTTCTTTCTTTATTTCTTTCCATGTAATTGTAATTTAAAATATTTTAATAAAATCAAAATATTATAATTTAAAAAAAAATAGTAATTGTAATTTAAAATAATTTTAATAAAAATCAAATATTATATTAGAAAAATATTTGATTTTATATAATAAAAAATTGAAGTTATGTTTTGTCAAACGGTGATAAAATCTATTATAATTAGTTGTCAAACTAGTAATGGGACAGCTATCAACTAGTTGCTATGAGCAAATGTAGGGTGACTCAGCATTGTTATTCAAGGAAACTTACGCCACCTAAAATTAGCCATTGGTGGTCCATAATGGGATAGGCTTCCACTCATGCAAGATGCTTATTAATCTTGGGTGGTTAACGTGTTCCTTACATTCGAGGAAGATGAGCTCTTAGCCAAGCAGACGCAGCTTTAGGGCATACTCCAAGCCCAATATATGTTTTTAAAACGTATATGAATTTAGTTAGTGTAATTTAAAAATGATTATAAAAATATTGTTTATTTTTAAAATAAAATTTATAATTAATTTTAAATTCTACGCCGAAACACTTGTCTCATAATAAAATTTATAATTAATTTTAATTGATTTAGAGTTTTTATTTGTAGAATGTTAAAAAATAGGTAATGATTCAAAACTCAAAGACATGTAATGAAAGGAGTGACACGAGTGAGAGGGGTTATTCTTTGCCCTAATGAACAAACAAAGACAAAATATGCTTGGGGATTGGGTTAAACAACCAATAATCAAGTTGAATATTTGGCACTCTGGCAAGGTTTGGAAATAACATTGACAAGGAAGATTACCAAGGTAACAGTTTATGGAGACTCAATGATTGTCATTGTGAGTTGTGGAAATTCAAAGGGATCCAAAGTCTATGTATTTCTCCAATTCTTCAAATGATTATTCTTCAAACAACGCAATTCAAGCAAATTGAATTTGTTCGTGTCTTGAGGTAGCTAAACTCAATAGCAAATACCATGGCTAATCAAGGGGCTATTTTGGAGCAAGGAAAGTTAGATTTGCATCAAGGATTGAGTTTATTCTTTCTTATCCCTTAAACATGGAATCAAAGAACAAAAATCTATATTGCATTGGGAAAAACAAAATCATTAGAATCGTTGAACAAACCATATTGGTGGACCTTGTTTCATCAAATAGAATGACCTCAACTAGAAAGTTGGTCAATGTTGGCATGGAGAGAATGTCAGAGTTAATACTCCAATCAGGCTTCCCTAGCAAAATTAATCCCTTTCTCAATCAATACAACAACTGATGATTAGTAGTTATAATTGGTGTCATCGCAGAGCTTCACGTGTTAAGTCTTAAGGAACTGGCATTATTTATATCAAAGATGCAAGCCTCGGTGACAGTAGAAAATTCAATAACTTGCAGAATGGTGTTAATGCTCCCCCTCACTCATATCTCTCGCATGAAAATTCTTGAAGTACGATGATTCTCAGATGTGGATATGGCTAGTGGGAACATCATTGGCTTAAGTCGATGGTTCAGTATAGGTAGAGATTATTTAAGAAAGAATGTAGCGGCTCAGAAGTGGAATGCTTTCATCTCTAGCCCGAAGCAATATCTTTATGTGATGTCGACTCTAAGTGGTTAGACTCAGGATACATACCATGGGCTACTACCTCAATTACTTAATTTTTCGAAAGTGTTGTTGATAACTCTTCAGCTTGGGAACGAGCTTGAAGAAAATGTGAGAAAGACCACCCAACTCCTCATGGATACCAAAGTCACACTTCTTCACAATCAAGTGGAGCAATTTCAAAGGGAGGTTCAAATTGAACTATCAGCATTAGTTGCTTGGTTATCGGGCCTAGAAGAAAACTCCATAAGGGCAGACTTATCCAACGAGGAAGCATAACAGAATAGTGATGAACCTGTAAAGAAAAAATCTCAAAGCGAGCATGAGACCAAAACATTGAGACAAGTATGAACTTCTATCATGACATGATGATTTGTTCCACCCCTAAATATGGTTAATTTTGATGTTATGTAGATTTCCAGTGTTGTTAGAAGCCTTTCTTTCAAAATTACAATAGACATGTGTTCAAAATAAGAGACAAGCGTTGTCATATGAATAGAGTTTCAATGTAACGGTCTGTAGATAGTAGTGAATTTCTATAACATGAAGACTTTTGTAAGGGTACTGACTTATAAAATAGTGTTTTTATATAATAAAATCAATAGCTATTCCTTTAAAAAAAAGACATGTAATGAAGGTGAAAGTCTACTCTCTTACACAGTGTTGATTAAATCAACAACCATTCGTAGATAACAGAGAGATGGTTATCATCACTACCAATTAACTGGAAAATTGTCACTTCTAAGAAAACTTTAATTTGAGCTTCCTCTTATATAAGAGTTTAGATTGTAACTAAGAATAATAGTTGATTTCATATATGGGATTAAAAATATATGTTATTAGAAAGTGCATAACTCTAATGAGGGTAGCCTTAGTGAAGGCTAGAAGGGACATTAGCTTTTTTTGTAGATATAATCACCTTTTAGTTTTGTAATAAGACTTAACGCAACTTTTGTTCGTTGAGGGCTTATCTTTTTCAAATGTAACATAGTCTTTCTTGCTAGAAATTTGTTTTCTGAAAAGTAAGGAAATAAGTTAATGATCCAAATAAAAAAGTATATGATAAAATAAAAATCCACCCTTTTACAATTCATCCAAATAATTTTATAAAACATAAATTCCTTAATAATAAATGAATATTAAAATGATAAATAATACTTTAATAATATTTAATATAAAAAATTATATATTTTAATTAAAAAAATTGCATTACAATTTTTGATTCATTATCAATTATAAAATTCTCAAATCACTCCTCTGGATTGTACAATATGTTATTTTGAATTTAAAAGGTTCATTCTTAACTCTGATTTACCCAAGTGCCAACTTGGATTTAATCTTTTGAGTGCAAACTTCTTTTAAAGTGAAAAGAATTGATCTCTCCGGCCTTTAGTTAGATCTGGAACAGATGGATCAAGCAAGTTTCAACATATATATATATATATATATATATAATACTATTATATATATATATATATGCCAAAATACAAAATAATAATAATAATTTATTGCATTTCAAACTTTTTGAGAATTTTTTTAATGTTTATGAATTTTAATTCAACAAATTCATCAATTAATTAATAAATTGTTAAGTTGTCTCCTTTTTTTTTTTTGAACAAAGTAAACCACTTCATAACTCTTGTGACTATTAAGTTTTTCTGCACCAAGTGATAGAACACTTAAAAATCAAATCTAGATTTCATCTCATTTTTTTAATTGTTTAATAAATTTTAATTTAAGGTAGATTATGTCTTTTTTTGTAAACATATGCAAATGATTTCCATTAATAAAGACAAGGTTTACATTGAAAGCATATAGTCATTGGAATTAAAAAAAGACTGACTTGGGAGTGCAAACCTCCAACCAGGTAAAGCAAACTAAGCACCACTCCTATTTAGAGCATGCTTGAAACATAGGTGTTACAAGACCAAAGACAAAAACATAAGACCAAGAGATTGACATCATAATAGATCCATACGTCATTTCCTGTATTGTCAGACAAAGATCACACCATGTAACAATAAAGTGTTCAAGAAGCATACCACAACCACGTGCACCTTCAAGAAAAACACATTTAAAAATTTGCAAGGAAGGCTAGAAACCGTCATTCGTCGCCCCTTTGCAAAAAAGACGAGACCAAAGTTTATGCCAGAATTGGAAAAACAATGGTGTTTTCGTCATATCGCTAGAGAAGACGCCAAGTACCCTCCAAGATGTCCAAAAAGCATAGTGATAATGTCGTTGGAGGTAATAAAAACATTAAACCATCAATTCCTACATCATTATAATTGTTATGCAACTAGTTCTCAAAACAAAAGAAAGGATAAATCAACGACTTAAAAATTATCCTCTTCGAGGAGGAAACCTCTTTTACATCACATCAATGAAAAAATTATTGGATGATACAAATGACAAGACCTCCTTGGTATATATAGGAGTCTATGGCGTCATAATATAATCAGAACCTATATAACAATAATAATGTAAGGGCACAACAATAACAATAGTGTGCTTCTATGGGGCACAAAAATAACAATATGGGGGGCTACATGAGCACAACAATAACAATAGGGGGCTACACTAACAATAATAATAAGGGGGTTACACTAGTATCATAGGGACCTAACATGCCTCTCTCCTTCAAAAAGTGTTGTCCTCAACACTTGAGTAGTTTTGGATGCTTATGTATAAAATTATCATCCTACCATGTGGAATATTTAGTAGGTAAGTTCTTCCCCTTAACGAGATACTCTCAAATTGATTGATTCCATAGCTGTCGGGTTCTTGTTTCCGTGTCTACTTCAAGCTCCAATATGGTTTTTCCTTCTTCATCAAGTTCTGGCAACACTGTTTGAACTAGGAGCTTGTCACCAATAACCTTCTTTAAGCATGAAACATGGAAAACTGGGTGTACTTGGGAAGATGCAGGCAACTCCAATTTGCATGCCATAGTACCAATCCTTTGCAACACCTTGTAAGGACCATAGTACTTGGGTGATAATTTATCATCCTTCTTTGCTTGCTTGAGGGAAATTTGTTTGTATGGTTGTAGTCGTAAAAATACACAGTCTCCTGCATCAAAACTTATTTCACTGTGACGCAGATCTGCCTGTTGTTTCATTCAATTTTGCACCAGAGTGAGGTTATCCTTTAAGAGTTGGAGAACTTGTTGTTGATGCTCAATGTGATCTTCCACTGCTTGAAACTTAGAATTTACTCTTAAATATGATGTGATGGACAGAGGATGATATCCATAAAGTGCCATAAATGGCGTCATTTTTGTTGGAGTATGGAAGGAAGTGTTATACCGCTATTCAGCTAGAGGTAACCACGTGACCCATTGTGTTTGTTTATCATATACAAAGCAACAGAGTTATCCATCCAAACTTTTGTTCACTATACATGTTTGCCCGTCAGTTTGAGGATGATAAGATGAGCTATGAGCTAATTGAGTACCAAGACAAGAAAATAATTTCGTCCAAAAAATTCCAGTAAAAATGGGATCTATGTCACTTACAATAATCTTTGGGTTTCCATATAACTTTTGAATTATTTCCATAAATGCAGTAGCAACTGTATTGGCTTTAACAAGATGAGATAATGCACAAAAGTATGCATACTTGGTAAGTCTACCAACTACCACCATGATGACACTCTCTCCTTCAAACTTGGGTAAACCTGTGATAAAATCCATTAAGACCTCCTCCCAATGCTAACTTGGAATGGATAAAGGTTGTAACAAAACTGAGATATTAATAGTCTCAACTTTATTTTGTTGGAAAACCAAACATTTAGCCACAAACTTTTGAATATCAGATTTAAGGTCATCCCAAAAAAATTCATTCTTGACTCGGTGGTAAGTTTTTAAAAATTTTGAGTGCCCTCCTAAGGGGGGTGTGCAATTCCAAAAGAATCTTTTGTTTGAGTTGGGAATTCTTATAGAGATATAAGTGAGCTTTGTACCATAATGAATCAATTTTCTAGATAAATGTATCTTATGTACTAGGATCTTGTTGCAACTTTTGAATAAGTGTCCACACCTCTTCATCATTCTTCCATTCATTCCTTGCTTTAGTTATCCAATCAAGGTGGATAATAGAAATGGCACAGACCAATGCTTCCAAATCTTGATCATTTCTTGAGAGTGCCTCTGCAACAACATTTTTCTTTCCTTTTTTGTAGATGATTTCAAAGTCATAACCCAACATTTTTGTGACTTTTTTTGGTTGTTCTTCTAAATATAATCTTTGTTCCAAAAAGTATTTAATTCTATCGTGATTTGTTTTTACCTTGAACTATCTTCCCATTAGGTAAGGTCATCATTTATTTAGTGCATGTAGTATTGCCAACATTTCCTTCTCATAAATATGTTTGTGTAGATACTTTCCCTTGATTGGATGACTTTCAAAAGCAATGGGCCTTCCTTCTTGCATTATAACAACACGAAGTCCATTTCCTAAGGCATCACATTCCACAATAAAAGTTTTTGTGAAGTGTGGCGTAGCTAAGACCGACGCTTGGCACATTGCCTCTTTAAGATGCTTAAAGGTCTTAGTTGCTTCTTGAGTCCAAAAAAATGCATCTTTCTTCAGTAATGTTGTTAGAGACATTGTTATTCTCCCATAATTCTTAACAAACTTGCGATAATACCCTGTCAACTCGAGAAATCCTCGAAGATGCTTTAGGGTTGTGGGGATTTTCCATTCCTCAATGGTTTTAATTTTGTTAGGTTCTACCTTAACACCCTCATGAGATACAAAATGACCCAAATATTCTACCTCTCGTACTCCAAAGAAACATTTGGAGGTTTTTGCATATAATTATTTCTCCTCCAATAGCTTGAGCACCCTGTCAACATGTTGAACATGATCCTTGCAAGACTTGTTGTAGATTAGTATATCATCAAAAAATACTAACATAAATTTTCTAAGGTAGGGTTTGAAAATGGAATTCATCAAACCTTGAAATGTGGAAGGTGCATTAGTAAGTCCAAAAGGCATGACCAAAAAATCATAATGACCTTCATGAGTTCTGAATATTGTTTTTGGAATGTCTTCAGTTTTCATTATAATTTGATGATATCTTGAACGAAGATCCAGCTTGGCGAAGTAAATTGCTCCATGTAATTCATCCAACAATTCATTAAAGACAGGAATGGAAGATTTATCTTTAATAGTGAGTTTGTTGAGCTCCCTATAATTCAAACACAAATGCCATGATCCATCCTTCTTGTGTACCAACACTTCTTGAGTAGAGAAATAACTTTGACTTGTTTGAATTATACTAGCCTCTAACATTTTTGCAACCATTAGTTTAATTTCACTCTTTTGCCATAGGGATATCTGTAAGGCCTGACGTTTCGAGGAACGCTTCCTAGAATTAAGTGAATAGCATGATCATAATCATGAATTGGTGGGAGGCCTTTGGGAGTCTCAAACACATTGGAATGATTTTCCATGACATTTTGGAGATCTGGAGAAAAAGATAATTGCAATGTTTGAACGTCTAGTGAACATAAGTGTGTAATTGCACCTCATTGTTATTTCTTCAAAATCTTTGTCATGTCGTTAAAGATGATTATATTGCTTGGTTTCATTGTGATACCCCTTGATTCAATTTCATTTCCTTCCCAAAAAAATTCAAGAAAAGTTCTTGAAAATAAAAAGTTATCATCCCCAAAGATTGTAACCATTGGACTCCTAGTACAATATCAACACCATCCATTGTAATGAAAAGCATTGGACTATTCAATACATATTCTCCTAAGGTTAGCTTGATATTATGGCACTTTTGAGAGCAATCTTTAGTTCCTCCATTATAAACCATCACTTGAAACTCTAGTGTTGGATATAGAAAGTAATTCAATTCCTTAGCTATCTTACAATGAATAAAATTATGGGTACTATTGGAATCGATTAGCATTATTACCTTTTTATTTCTTGATATATCCTTCCATCTTAAGGGTTTGAGGAGTGGTAATTCTTGCCAATGCATTACAAGGTAACATCATATTCATTTCTTTTTAATCCGGGGTTGATCCTGGTGTATGTCCTTCTCTTTTGATGCTTCTTTTTTCTTTTCCTCCTCCTCTTCACAATCTATGTAAAATAATTTCTTCTCAACACACTTATGATCTTTAGCATATTTGCTATCACAACTGTAACAAAGCTCTTTTGCTCTTTTTTCCTCCAATTGTTGTGGTGTCAACCTTGTAGGTTGTGGAAGGCTAGTAGCAACAACACTTCCATCTTTATAGTTGTGAGTGGTAGAATTCCTTGTTTCCATAATTTTTCTTTCAACTTTCTTGCCACCTTGAATGCCTTCTCCAATGAATCAGGTTCCCAAAGGTGAACCTCAAGTTGGATGTTATCCTTTAAATTCCATATGAATACATCAATCCTATGCTCCTCTAGAATATCATTTACCTTAATATTCAATCTTTGGAAGTCCTCATTGTGCTTTGCCATTGAACCCTTTTGTTTGAGATTTATCAATTGGCTAAAGAAGGTGTTCATTTTTGTATCTTCATAATGTGCTACCAATTCTTTAACAAAAATTGCCCGAGTGACAATTGATTTACGAGATCAAAGCCACTGATACCACACAAATGGATTTTGTTCTAAATATAAATATGCAATGTGTACCTTTTGTGTGTTCGACACATCATGTAGATCAAAGAATTGCCTCATATGTAATATCCATGTCACTAGATCCTTGCCATCAAACTTCCTCATATCGATCTTTGGAATGTGGTTAGTCTTCAACCCACAATGGGAGTCTCTAAAATCATAATTTGTATTTATTTTGTCCTCATCATTATTTTCATGGAGTACCTTGTCATCAATATGAAGCATTTCTTGTAGCAACTTTGTCAAACCTTTCAGGTCCCTTTCCATTTATGTTTTTAAACCATCCTTCAAACCTTCCATCTTGACATTCATCATTGCTTCCATGTCATATTTCAAACCATCCATCTTTACTTCTAGTTCATTTCTTGTTACTCTTTGTGAGAGTGAAATTTGTTACACTTGGTCTCATAATTTTGATATATCATGTTGCATTTCTTCCTCTTCTTCAGACATCATAAAAGAGCTTTTTGGTTTCTTAATAGGTGTGCCCATTTTTTTTTTGTTTCGAGGCATTTTGGAATCAAACAATGATATCTATGCTTCAATATGCCCTTTGAATCACTTCAAACTATTTTTTTCAAACAAAAGTTATACAAAATTTAAAAAAATACACACATTTTTCTTTCTTTTTAGGAGCTAGATATTGAAATTGATGTATCACTGTAATTTTGAATCTCCAAGATCTGAACTTTTTTCATGTGGTATCCCTCTGAGTTTTCTTTCCAACCCCACAAGTTAGGCCGAGATTAGAGTCTTCAAGAAAGATTTATTCCCAATCTCCCATGATGACCTGATTATAGACTAGTTCAGTAGAGAGAACTTGTATGAAGTTCCATGTGTCACTGTTTTGACCTTTGCCCTAAAAATGATGCACAAAAAACGACATTCCATGTCATTTCAGCCACTTTTTACAAAATTATAATTCGATGCCCGGAGAGAAAGTTATGACAATTTTCCCTAGGTCACTTGTTTGAGATGAAATTTTGGAGCCTGCAAAAACCTTAATTTCCTTTAATCATATCTTTGAAAATATAGCGAACCAAGATCTAAAATCCATACACGAAGTTCACCAATATTTTTGTTTCACATGGTTGCAATTTCAACATCTAAAGCCTCATAGAAAAAAATTATAGTGAAAATTCCAAGATGACCTATTTAAAGAAACGAAACCCTAGAATCCAAAGCTCTGTTACCAAATGTTATGTAACTAGCTCTCAAAACAGAAGAAAATATAGACCAGTGACTTAAAAATTATCCTCTTTGAGGGGTAAACCTCCTTTACATCATATAAATGAACAATTCTTGGATGATACAAATGACAAGACCTCCTTGGTATATATAAGAGTCTAAGGGGTCATAATATAATCAAAGCCTACATAATAATAATAATGTAAGGGTACAATAATAACAATAGTGTGCTTCTATGGGGCACAACAATAACAATATGAGGTCTACATGGGCACAACAATAACAATAGGGGGTTACACTGATAATACAAGTAAGGGGGCTACACTAGTATTATAGCGACCTAACACTAATATAATAACTGGAGAAAGAGGAGAGGAATTAACAGGTGGGGAGGTATTAGTAGGTGGAGCATTGATCACTGCAAGGTGATTACTGAGCTCCTCGAAATCAAATTCGAAGATCACATATTTTTCAACCCTGATTAAACGTGGGCCTATATCATCTAGACATAAGCGTGCATTCCAAAGAAGTCGTTTAATATCCTCTTGTCCTACAAAAAGCTTATAATTGTCCACGTGCTTGTCTCTGAGAACCATGCGGAAGAGAGTATCCATCTGTTGGTGCACAACAAGAGAATGTAAAAAATGTAGTCTTCTTTTTCTAAATTTCCCCAGATTCAGAATCCATTTGAGACCATCTACTCCCACTTTAGAATAATAGAAGTATGGGTGATCACCAAACTCCTTTGATTCAAGGTGGAGAATTTTCCTCCTGACTTTCGAGGGGCAAGTGTTAATTGTAGCACACATTTTGAAACAAACATTCCTCTCTTAGCTCATAGGCTCATCAATGAGCACATCGAAACCATTGTCAGAATCACTAAGGGAAGGAGTCAATCCAATTAGACATACCTGGTTCATTGCAACAAAGACAAATAAGCTAGGGTGTGAGGGATAGCATCGTACCTCTGCAAAATTCAACTACTCCAATGCATTTATAATAAGGGGACAAGAGTTGGTAACCTCAAACAAGAGAACGGTTTCCATGACACATGTGGACGAGGAGGGGACAAGTTTTGCACATGATAGACATTTATGATCTTTGCTCACACCCCCATCGAGGAATTTAAGGTGGATTATGTCACAATGATCAAAATAAATCAATTAATATTATTTTGATCAAATGAATTTAATAAATGTTATTGCATTTCAAACTCCGAGAGTGTTTTAATGTTTAATGAATTTTAATTTCAAATCAATTGTTCAACTAATTAAAATAAATTGATAAAGTTGTCTACCTTTTATGTGCGAACAAAGTGAATACTTCGTAAATTTGGTCACTGTGAAGTTTTTATCAAGTGTTTTTACTTATTTTAATCAAACCTAAATTTCATCTCTTTTTTTAAATGTTTAATAAATTTTATTTGAAGTGGATTATGTCAAAGTAATCAAAATAAATAAATTAATATTAATTCATCTTATTTACTGTAACAATACATTAAAAAAACCCTAATGACATGCACAATTACTTAGCAGACAAGTTAAAGCTTGCATAAGCATCGTCGAAATAACAACTATAAGACAAGTGAAAGCAAGCATTAGAAAATAACATTTACCTTTAAAGGGGATTTTCTAAGGGAAAGGATGGAGAGTACAAGGGTTCATGCAAAAAACCGCGAGGGATATTGTGCTGCAGTCAAGTTTTGGACCTCTTCTTATGCATTTGATCACACAGGGCGAGGGGAGTTTGTGCTTCTATGCACACATGGATTTTGTTATGGCCTCACCTCTGACATTCTCTTGCCACAAAACTGCTATGCACAGATATACACAGTTGGTTCTCACAAGGTCCCATCGGGAATAGTCACGCTTTAGACACAACCGTTAGTTGCGGCATGGCTCCTCTTCAAAGGTCTGCACCCAAACTGGGTCTTCGATGTTGGCTTTACTACATCAGGGTTTGTGAGAGTGAATACATATATTTCATACTCCACCTGCTTACGCCAAAGCTCCTAGATCAGTTTATGGGAGGAGAGGTGGGCTGCAGACACTGGTTTTTCTTCCATTGGGATAGTCTACAAATCTGCACCATAGACAAGTAGTGGTCAGGCACTACATGTAAAGAAAAAGGCAATCTCCAGCAACAAAGGGCACAGTTCGATGGAACGAGCAAAGGTCAAGACAAGCATGGTCCCGTACAACCTAGGTTTTAGACCCAACCATTAAACGCAGAGAAAACCAACACGAATTTAAATAGGGACAAAATTCCAGAGGCGAAGATAGAGGGGCATACCTAGATCTGGAGGATTTGTATCAAAACTATTTCCTAGAAATCGATAATGTTATGGGTCCAAAGTACAGATCAAGTGACAAATCTGAAGCAAAATGCCCAAAATGTCACAGGTATTCCTGCTTCATTACAAAGTTTGATTTTTTCTGGGAAAGTGTTGCAAGAAGAGATCCATTTGAAAGACTATAATATTCAAAGGAGTTCTGCCATTATCCAGAATATGAGACTACAAGGAGGTGCCCTAGGAGCAAGCACATCAGCCAGATCATCATTTTCTTTCAAAGACGTATTAAAAGGGAAAGTTGGCACTCAAGACAAACAAAGCCCAAATATGACAATCACAGGTCTGTACATAGTAGAAAAGATGGAAAAAGTTCTACATCTATCCATAGAATTACCAGAAGTAAGTGGTCTCTCCAATACTTTACAAGCAAAACCTAACATTTGTCGATTTAATGGTTTCTGGCCCAAATCTGAAGATCTAAGTGAGTGGATCTACCTCAACTGGACCATAGACTTCAATATTTGTCTGTGTGCAAAATGTTTTTTGTGGTTCAGTTTGATACCCAAAAAAATTACAATCATGTCATAAATGACGAACCATGGTTTTGGGGAAGTGCGGGTCTCTTTGTAACCCCATGGTTCCCTAGTTTTGATGCAAATTCAATGGTGGTTAAGAAAATGGCGTTTTGGGTAAGGCTACAAAATCTCCCACTACATTTGTGGCACCATTTGGTCCTAGAAGGCACCAGAAACTCTTTGTGAAGTTCCTAATGCTAGATCAAGAAAGAATGGACAAAGGGATCTTCACTTTTGCCCATATATATATGGAGATGGACTTAAGCAAAGGCCTTCTAGATTGTATTCATTTGACACACAAAGATTTTAAGTGGACACAGTGGTTAGATTTTGAAAACACTGTTTTAGATGCAGGGTTTTCCATCAATCAAGGCACTTGCAAAACACACGCAAACAAGCAAACAAAAAACAAAGAAGAGATCGCAAAAACAAAAAGGATGACAATTCCGAGAACCCCCATCATCAGATGATGAGGATGAAGAAATGGAGGAAGACCAACAATGATCAGAGATTGGAAAACAACAAGGCTCTCAAGAGGAGGGATACGAAATGAGGAAGAATAGAACAAATAAGCAGAGAATCCAAATAACTCAACAGTTGTTTTGACCCTTGAAAACCAATTAGAGGAAAAAAACAACAATCAAGGCATAGGTGGATTTAAGCGATCTCACGTATCTGAAAGCTCTGACTTAGATAAAGAAGTTCCTAACATCTCCATAAATAATGAACTGGAAATTGTCTCTACAACCCCATCACTTGGGGTCTGGCAAAAAGCTCAAAAGAAAAAAGGCAAAAAAGAAAAATCTAGTTTATCTGGCAATCTGTAATTTTATTTTTATTTTTATTTTTTGGTAGTTTTGCTACTATGTGTGTATCTTGTACATACACGGGTCCCTCGAGACAATTCTTGAATGCTTTATGCATCTACTGAATGTAAATTTTCATTTTTATTGATAGAAAGTTACTGATTTTTTCTTTGGGAAAAAGAAAGCAAGCATTAGCATCCTGGAATAACAACTATCATAAGTGTAGAAGTGTTAAAGCAAACAAAATCTTTAACATATTAGCAACACCCATTTTGTATATGCTCCTCATTTATTTGTTTCCTTTTATTCATCCATGGTATATAAAACATATAATCAAGAAAAATGACAATAATCGAACAAAAACTTTGCATAGATTTCTCTATGTAACAAAGTAGATTGTCCTTGACAGAGAAACCTTGCTACGGCTATGATGCATCAGAAGCATATATGGCACATAAACCTTCCCCTTTTCCATTGCAGAAAACATTGCGGCCAAGGAAGTGGATCGATCGGCTTTGTTGGAAGCAACAATATCGTTCATAGATATATTGGTTCAACTTGAGACTTGAAATTATCCACGTCCTTATGCTTCTTCTAATGATTTGATCTCCTCCAGAAAAAGAGTGAGCTCTTCCATGAATTTTTAGGTTCATAGAATATGAATATATAATATATATATATATCCATGGGCAAATTATGGGTTATCAAAACCTGAGCCAAGAAACAATGAACCGTAAATTGACTATTTACTTTAGTTTAATTTTATTATTGTTTATTATTATTATTATTAGTATTATTTTAATTGAGTCAAAAGTTGCATAACTTAATAGGACACGTAATATAAAAATATATTATATTAAAATATATAATATAATATATAATATAATTATATATATATATCTATCTTTTTAAAAAACAATTGTATCAAAATTTAATGAAAACTACCGCTAAAATTACTATTTTACTTTAATTATTAATATTTAATTTAATTTTATTTTTGTTGTTATGTAATTTAATCGAGCAAATGCTAAACAAAACTAGATAGGATGGACAAGACATGGCCATTACAAATCTCTACATGCTAAGATGGAGACGCTTGATGCATTGGAAAATAACAGATGGGACCATCTCTTTATCATTATTTTTCTAAAAAATTTTTAAAGCTACATCTTTATTAATAGTTTCAAAGACTCTTAAAATTTTCATATGAGATTATTTATATTTAAATTAATGTGTAAAAAAAAAGTGGCAACATTTCATTATTATATTTTTATTTATATATTTTTCTAATAAAATTAATATTTATATTTAATTTATAAATACTTAATAAAAAGAAAGATTTTATTATATTAAAATTTAATTTAAAATATATTTTTTTTTAATTATTATTTCATATACATATACTTAGACTAAGTTTTATAAAGAAAGATATATGCTTTTTAATGTAAGGTGAAGTTATAAGATTTAAATCATATTTGTTATGATTTTGTTTTTTGGTGGTCATTATGAACACGGTTGGATTAAAAATTAGCAGGGTGATGTGGAAGATTATGGAATAATTTATGTTACATTAACCAAATAATAAAGCATTATATCATTATCCAAAACCATCATGTGTTCATAATACATAAAATTTGTAAAATTTCACATTTTTATAGATTTAAAAAAAAATTATATTAATATATCTACAACACATATTATATATATATGAGGGGAACCAATAACTGAGTTGGGCTTATACTTGCATGATACAAAGTTTGTTCTGATCATTAACACTATAACTTTTAGGTGCAACTACCCCACTCCATAAACGATACACAATTTACACAGTCTAGAGAAATTGAACATGGTCCTTTCATCACTCACAACATTTACATAATCACAAGCATGTTGAATGAGCTACACATTGATGCTTGTAAATGTATTGACAAAAAAATGGAGAAATCATCCTACCAAGGTCCCAATTAGACCTATATTAATTTGGGGTAGTGATTCTCATTAGTATGTGAACCTATTGCAACTAAAGAGGTTGCTCCATGAGAGGAGATTTCATTGAAGTTGATCTAAACCCTAAATGAAATAATTATCTATTTCCAAAAAAAAAAATAGTTATTCTACTGTACGCTAGTCTATTTTAAATTCTAACGATGTCAGGAGCATAACTAAATGAAGTATAAAATGTGAAGAATAGATTATTTAAACCAAGAAACAATTCATTGATTTGAAGCAATAATTAGGGAAAAAATAGTAAACATGTCTTTCGAATAAATAGTTAAATGAATATCAAACTTACCAAAGCTTCCATGCTTCGAAGTCATCGGTGTATTCTACGGTGATTAGCTTCCAAAGGGATATAATTCCACATCTAGATGGCATCATTGTGGAATCTTTTTTGGAATGTTATGAATCCATACAAGATGATCTAAGAAGGCGGGTAGATGCCACTGGAACCACTAATGAAATTATAGGAATCTTAAACATTATCTTTATAGCTCTGATACCTAAAGAGGATAACTGAACTTTAGTAAAAGTTAAAGCTAAGATCCTTATGTAATTATATCTACAAAATTATCTCAAAAGCTATTGCTAGAAGAATCAAAAGGGAATTATTAAAACAAATCTCTTAAGAGTAGTTTGGGTCCTTAGAAGGAAGACAAATTCATGACGATGTTGGGTAGCATAGGAAAGTTTGCACTTGATCAAGTTCAGAAGTCAAAGTCATCAAAGTGGACCTCTCTAAAGATTTTAATAGAGTTAGTTGGTTTTACCTTCAAATAATGCTTATTTAGTTGGGCTTATGTCATCATTGTGTGGTTTAGGTAATGATTGCATTACCTTAATGTCCTTTTCCATGATAATCAATGGGCCTACCTCCCTCCTCTTTTGACTAGATATGAGTCTAAAGTAGGATTACCTATTATCCCCTCTTCTTTTCCTTCTCATAGTTAAAGTTTTGAGTAAACTAAATAAAAGAGGTTGTAGATCATTAATTTCAAATAGGTATGCATTGGTCCATCATGTAACATTACACACCTCTTATTTGTGGATGATATTTTGATCTTCTGTGAAGGTACTATAAGGATCGTTGAGAAATTTAAATACATTTTGGAGCTATTTTATAAAGCTACTGGTATTATTATAAATATTGACAACTTTTTTATTTCCATGTGGAACATTACTTTGAACAAGAATAAGGTTATTTCTCCCATTTATTCCCTTATTAGATGATTGGTTTAAATTAGGGATTAAAGTATTTGCAATTCTACTTGAAACATAATTTGTATATAAAAAAGGGATTAACAATAGCTAATTACCAAGGTGGAAAAGAAACTAAATACTTTTTGAAACCAAGGGCTCTCTCAAGGGGGTTACACAAGTCTATGTGAAGGATGTATTAAAAGAAATACCAATATATTGGATTTCAATAGTATGGATCTTGAAAATTCTATTGGATACCATTAGGAAATAGTGCTACAAAATTATATAGTTAGAAGACTAAAATAATAAAGGACTTGTATTGACTTTATCGAAAAATTGGTGATTCCAAATTCTAGTGGAGGATGGGGACTAAAAATTCCATTTCTCTTTTCCAAATCTTTAGCTACAAAAATGCTCCTATGAATTAATATGAAACGCAATATGAGTCCAAGTAGTTAGTGAAAAAGACATTACCCCAACTTCAGTAGAAGATTGGGTAAGAATCCCCTAAAAACAACTAAATGATGCCTCAATCATTTGGAAAGCTTTGAATTCAACCTTACATTTAGTAGGAAATTAGGTGATCTCAAAGGTGGTAAAAGGGGAGAAAGTTCAAATTGGTTTTGATCCTTCCATAGGAAGTAAATGTTCACATAGTTTATCTCCTAATCTTGTCCAAGATCTTAGAAATAAAGGATTTTATACTCTCAAAACACATTGTCGATTGGGATAGGTCTTCCGATTAGCAACAACAATGGCCTGCCTAATAGGAGTTGGGATTGAGAGAATAATTGTGAAGATTGGAAGGGTTACATAGAGTTTTTAAAAGACAATGATGTTAAAATTGTAGAAGATTGTGATCAATTTATTTGGTCCCTCAATCCCGCTAGAACAATTGTGTCTAAATTAAGCTATATAACACTTGTTGAGGAAGGATTGGAGGGACAATAGGTTTGGTGGTCGAGAATTATCGCAAAACTATCCTTTCAAAAAATAAAATTTTCATGTGGTTGATTCTAAATTATAAGGCTCCTAATTGGGAGGTACTTCAAAAAATGAATTTTAGTGGTCCAAGTAAGTGTAATTTATGCAAACAAGCAGATGAAACCATAGAGTATATAATTATGACTTCCCCCTTTACCAAATAAGTATAGAATGAAGTGGAAAACATGATAGGGGTGAAAAATATATGGTAAGGAGGAGATAAAGAAGAATCTTACAAATCTTTGTAATTCGAAAAGGACATAAGGAAGATTAAATAACTTCCCCTCAATATTCTTATTGAGTATGGATGGCTAGAAATATGAGCTTATTTGAAGGAAAGGAAACTCTCCCCCTCACATATGTGATTCAATCTCTCAATATCTTAAATACTTTCTATCGAGGCCTAGAATTGATGATGTTTTTGTTGGAAGTTGCCCACTTTTTACCCATTTAAACCCCAATTTTCATCCCATTACTACCCTCTTTTATGCATAATATGAGGAATCATGTTCATAAGGGATCTTAAGGTAAATATTTGGTTTAATGTCAATTATATATGGTATTTTAATGCATTAAAAGAAATTAATCATTATGAGGCTACTAATGATGGTTTGAAGTAGGTCTTGCACCTCCTTTACGATTGTTGCAACTAAGCTCCATGTTGGACATGCAAGCACACCTTCTACAATTGGTTGTACATGTGGGTTCTCTTGGGCCTGACTTCGAGATCCTTTCCCACCTATCAGATATTGCCAATTCACTTAGAGTACATAATTGGTTTGCCACATTTGTCAATCAAACCAAATGAGATGTGGTCAAGATTGGAGTGCTTTTATTCATATCTCCTCTTCAGGAACATGGTCACTCAACCATATTTTGGCACTCTATTGCATTTACATTCTAGATCAGTGTTGAGATCATTGGACACCTCAGATATTTACTCAAAATAGGATATTAAGCTATGGAAGATTCCAATGTACTATGTGTATTTTCTTGTATAAAAGCAAAGCTTTGGCTCTAGGTTTTGTTAGCGAATAGTGGGAATAGAGACATGTTATCATTTTGTAACCCTGTGTTATGGCCACTCGGGGCACTCTTGTATTTTCTCTTATGTAATTTGTGGATTTTTTAATTAGATATTGTTGATGATATTTGGATTCATGTTCTCTACAATACTCTAATCTGAGATAAGTTTGTTTATAAGAAACATTACAGTTTGGCAATGGCCCACCAATCCAATTTGTTGCCTCATTTGTAAGTGTGTTTACAATACATAGTTTGATGTGTTTCATTACAACTTGTAAGTATACCCTAGTTCATTTTTCTAAATCACTTTGTGTTTATGAATAAGTCAAGAATATAATGTTTGATGCATGATTTTAAGCCTTGCGATAGACCTACATTGTAGCAGTTATGTGAATTGAAGCAACATGAGTTTTATTTCACCTCTAGACTTCAAATCTAGGTCGTGTGATCACATTTTATATACAAATAGTGTACATGCTTTCGCTTATTATAACCACGTTGGTATATTGATATGTGCCATGTTTTATTACATAATAAATTGATGTGATGTGTTGTCTTTACAACTGATTTGTCAGTTCAGGTTCGATTGATAATGTTGAGGATCAAGGACAACATAGAGTAATACTTTGTCCCTTGATTGGTTTAATATGAAAAATTGTGGTTTAATATGAAAAATTGTATCTTGTGGACATCTGATTCATAGACTTAATATTTAGTATTTGCATTTTGGTAAATGGATTTCTTTCATTGTAACCAGCTCTAGCATAAGTAATAATTTGTTTAATAGAAACATAGAGTGAGTAATATAAGGGATCTCATTTGGGTTATGATACAGGTCTGATTCATAACATTTAAAGCTTTGCATATAATAAAGATTAATGCCCTATTTTTCAATAGATCAAGTGAATGATTGATCACTTCCTTCTCATGGCATGATTTGTAACATAACTAGATTTAATACTCAACATTATAACTCTATAAATGACACAAGGGTTCCCTTAATAAGTTAATACATTTTATATGTGATCATTACTTTGCCTTGTACCTTGACTAATTGATAATCACACAATGGGAATTAATGTATATAACAATCTTTTGTTGATGTATCTAGGTTTTATTTTGTTAATCAAGCTACACAATTGTGTTTTGAGACTTTCTTTGTGAGATTGGTTTTAGCAATGTTTCACATAGTTGATGGTTTTGAGTTTTTTTGATGCCTTGATTCTCTTGTTTCACATTGCTTTGGATTTTTAGGAGTGAACATTACAGGATCCTCTAACGCATTGCAACCTGCTATGACTGTAAGAACACCTCACTTTTGCGTGTGAAAGATTACAACCCTTGAGGGAAGGGCTCTGCGAGACAAACCCAGTGATCCCCGTAGATTAGGGTTTCTTATCAAAACATTGGAGTATAGAAAGTTTTTAAGTGAAGGAGCCTAAATGTAGGCGATTCCTTAGATGTGGTTGATGATAAACATTCAATGAGAGAGTTATCTCTTGTAACACACCCTGTAATGGGAATTCATTTGATTGAGGCCTTTTTAAAGTGTCCCTTTCAATACGATTGTAATTGAGTATAACTGTTAAATCTACTGGATGAAAGACTTAGAAATAGCCTGCAAAAACTTGATTGGCCTTGTATGCTTTAGTCTTATAATTTTGTTTCCGAGAGAATAAACACCTGATACCAAATAGAAGCCTTATTGCAGTAGTTGAGTAGAAAATATTACCAGTGTCCAGACCTCCACACATACTTTGTAACACTTCTAAGCCTACACTCTCTGATTTACATATTTATGTTGTGAATGTGTTGTTAATGAATTCACCGAAAACTTTGGCGTTGTTTCCAGGGAGGTGCTCAAGAGATAAGAATGTTGGTGATCTAATTTTATTTATTAGATTCCCCAACATTTAAGACTTGGTGGAGTGGGGAGGTAAGATGGGAGATAAGAGCCTGCACAACCAATTTTGTGAACCCCACAAGGCCCCGTCATGCTAGCAAGAACATGTTTCTTTCTTTGTTTTTGCAAGTGATTTTTTGAGCTAACAATGTGAATAAATAACTTGATGATGATAAAATCACAATAACATCCAATTCTTGTGAGTATGATTTGATTTCTGGTTTTTTTATTTGATTTTTCTTTCTTTTTTCTTTGATGTATGATTAGTATTCGTAAATATAAAAGTAGAGGTAGGAAAGTTACTTCCAAAAATTCCCCTTCTAACACTAAATCATTAGTAGGAGAGGGTAGACACAACTCTAGAAAGCAACTCAATGGCTCATGTGAACATAGCCACTCAAGCTAGGGGATCAAAACCTTGGACAGATATAAAAGTTGGTCATCATCATGATCTAGAGACCACGTTACGCTTGAATTTTGAGTTTGACTTGTTTGGAGATAAGAAGATGACAGAAGGAGAAGGATAGGTATGTTTACAAGGACTAAAGGAAAAGGAAGAGGCAATCTTAAGATTCCCTATTGTGGATCCCAATGCAGTGGTCCAAATGAAGAATGCCCCCCCTTCAATATTGGAACACTTTAATGGTAAGAGTAATAAAGATCTTGACACTTTTCTATTTGAGTTTGATATTTATGCATGAATTACGACTATTCTACGAATGCCCAAAAACTTAAATTATTCCCTGCTACTCTCAATGATGTAGCCTTATGTTGGTTCGTGGGACTTGGGGGTACAATATTACAAGTTGGGATGGCATGCTTAGGACTTCTCTTAAAAAGTATCAAGAATATTACAAAGCTAGGGATTTGAGGGAGGAAATTTTTAAAATTACATAAAGAGAGGTTGAGGTTCTTAAAGATTATTTTGAGTGGTTCTTATATAACATACAATGATCCAAACAACATAATCTTGTTCCAAACACCATTTGGAATGTTTTCTTATGAGGTGTTTTGGATGAATCTATAAATGTACTAACTTGATGGGTTTTGGAGATGTTTCACAATTACCTTTTCATAAAATGTGTGACATGTGTAGGAAGTGTTCTTGCAACCAAGCAGGATTTGGTAGAGGCATAAGGGATGCCCTCCCTAAAAACATCAAGTCTGCATTGAGTGGTGTGACCAAGCATGAGTTAGGACATTTATTAGAAAATTTTAAATGTAATTTGCTTGAAAATCTTAATATGCAATTAGATACATTACAATTTAAGAAAAAACAAGAAGAAACAACAACGCTTTCCATCTTTTGTTCTAAATGTAGGAAGAAGCACTCTTTGCGGGAATGGCCATTGGATGTTATTGATATATGTGTCATTTGTGTAGGTTAACATGCAATAGAAAACTGCCCATCTCTACCTAGATTTAATGCAATCTATCAAGGAGAAAACTAAGCAGGAGCACAATTAAATTCATTAGCACCTAAGGAACCTTGGCAAAATGAACCTTCAAGTATAACTTCTGAACATATGCCTCAGTCTTCTAGTCATTTTTTTGGAAAACAACATGTATCCCAATATATGATTGCTCCTATGTCTTAGAAAACATATTGCACAACAAGTTCATGCATCAAGGATGACGAGGACCTCCTTATAACAATATGCCTACTTTTTCCCATCCTCCATCACTGCAACAAAAAATAATTCACACCTTTTCCACAACCATGTCCTCTTTATTTTCAATCTCAACAACCGCAATTAATAGCTCCACAATAATTGCAGTTGCCACAACCACCTCTTGCCTAACCTCTACGACCTACACAATTTTGTGTCCAACCGGTTTCTAACCCTAATAACAAGACAAATCAATAGGTTTTTAATGTTCAATTGTCTCCCTTCTCGACATATTTGATCACTCCAATTGTGTTTCAAGAATTCTAAATAAGGTTGAGAAAGACCCTCAATAAGAACAAAGACTCACCAATTATCACTGAGGAAGAAATGAGGGAGTGAACTCTTGATCAAACAAATGATTCGTCAAATAAACAAATTTCTCCAAATTTAAAGTCTTTACAATCATCCAGTAAGCCACCCTACCCGAAAAGGATGAAATAGAAAATTCTATCGAGAACTCCAAATTCAACTTGGTTTCCAAGTTAAGAAATGTTTGCATCAAAGTCCCCTTGTTACAAGCCATTAGAGATATTCCTATCTACGTTGAAACTATCAGGGAGATTTGCCTTAAGAAACCAAGTAGAAATAATATTGAGCCACAAAATATTCAACTTCTTGGGAGAACAACTAATTTTTGTCATGTAGAACTATTATGGAAAAAAATATGGATCCTAGAAATTTAATTGTCTCGGTTCACATCAATAATACAAGACAAACCACATAATAGTTACAAATATCAAATATTTGTCCCACACTCACGGTCCTAGAATTAGCTGATAGATCTAAAATAAAGCTCGAGGATGTCTTAGATGACATAATCATCTCTCTAAATTTCTAGGAGTATCCCATGGATTTTATGGTTTTATAGCCTAAAATTCATTCGAGAGGATATCCCTTGATCTTAGGATGATCATGCTTGGCCACTGTTGATGCCTAAATTGGTTGTCACCTCAACAATATGCTTATTTTGCATAGGGAATCTATGAATAAAGTGACCTTCTACCCCTCTGCCAAATATTTTGAAGAATTGGAGGAACCTTAGTTGATTGATAACACTTATAGCGAAGAATAAATGTTCAATCAATCTCTTTTATTGACCAAATTGAAAAATCCAAAGAATACACTAAAGAGTAGGGTACATGACTTTCTTATCAATTTGTATTCTATACAAATCCACAGGATCATATATTTAGGCCAAAATTTCAAGAAAATTTTAACCTCAACACCTCCTCATTGCCACAAACTTCAATATCAACCAGAAATTTACTATATTCTGACACCACCCTTGTCATGGTAAGTCCAGGAAAATCCTTATATATAAATTCTTAGTTGGATGCATCCTAACAAGATCAGGTGGTCAACATGTTTTAAAAACATACATATGTTTTCACTTGAAGCTACCAAGACATGAAGGGAATTTCACTTGAAACATGTTCACACCATATTTACATTCAGGATGATGCTCAACCTATTAGGTAGCCCTAGAGGCAAATGTTAGAAATTGTAGCAAGAAAGGCTCAATTTGACTTTTGCCTTAGTCAAATTGAGTAATTCAATTTTGCACATCAGCAAGATGACTTGGACTGTAGTTAGCTAGAGTAACATGGATTTTTCTACTAGTTAAGTCAATAAATTCAAGTTGTAGGCTTGGAGTAGAGTTGTGCATGTAGTGATTGCTAAACTTTAGCAATCTAGTTCAATTATTATCAGTTGAACTCAATTAACTAAGCTTAAGTAATTAGTTAAGTCAGTTAAAGGTCAATTGAGTAATAGAGCTATTGTTAACTTGGTGATCTCTCAGTTAACTAGTAAATATGTTAAAAATAGATCCAGACATGCATGGAATTCGAATTTCCTAGCTGGAGTGGAGGAAAAGACACATTGTAATAATTAATTGTATGCTAGTTGAGTGCACTGACTTGACGGTTAAGTAGGTGATCTATTCCTTGGGAATTGCGCAAGGAAATAGGGAATTCCCCTATTCTTTAGGAGCTCAATTTCTTCAGGATGTCACAAAGAAATAGGAGGAAGTTGGAACCTTGAATTGGCTAAGTGTTTAGTAGAGCAAGATAGTCAGTAGGAGACAAGTTTACAATGCAAGGTGTGCATCAAAGTTGAAGCATGACATTCTAATAGTTTATGATTCTCATATGATTAATGAAAAGTAGTGGAGGGGTTTTTCTTAGTTGGGTTCCCCTATAAATCATTGTGTTCTTGCGGTTTTGATGGTTGCATGTCATTGCATTCGTTTCTAAATTATGATTCCATTCTGCAGTATTGTAAAGGGAATTTGTAATCTCTTGTTTTTAATTCAAATTCATCAGTAGTAGCAAATTTATATTAATTTCTACATGGTATCAGAGCATGACAAAATCACAATAGAAACCAATCAATAGATATTCTCCCTTAGAATTTTCTTTTTGAAGATTCAGTGATGCAAGTTTTATTCCATGCAGGAAAATGCATTTCAACAGATTGAGATTGGAGTATGCCCTGGAGGGAACTTAGAATTTCATAGCTTTGAAGGATACAATGGAAGTTGTACTCGATGATAATGGAGTGTTGGAGTACAGCAAAACCAACATTATCGGATGCACATTAATTCGCCTAGTGGAAGAAGGATACCGAAAAATCCAGGAGGATCATCCTGGAGGGTGTGAGAGACCACATAGTCTTGAATTTACATGGAAAATAAACTCCAGTTTCTATGTGGAATACCCTCACTACGATATTAAAAAATAGCAGTGATGCTAGGAAATTAGAATTAAGGGACAAGCTAAAAAACATCTGATTGCAGAGAATTGAAACCATTCCACATTACCTCTCCAGATTCACTCAATGTCGAGATGAGCTTGGAGGAGTTGGAGAAAATATACCATCTTCGGATCTAGTGAGCCTAGCTCTTATAGGCCTTCCAAAATCCTGGAACAACTACCAGGACTCTATAAATGGAAGTGACAAATTACCAAATTGGGATATACTTTGGTCCAATTTGGTGCAGGAAGAAATTTGAAGGAACACCAAAAATGGCATAACATCCAAAGTTGAGGAGGAAGATAATTTTTCCTTGGTTAGGAAGGGTAAGAAATCTAAGGGAAATAAGGCCCAAAGCAAGCTAAAGTCCAACCAGAACAATGGTAAGAAGAAGGACCTAAGCAATATAGAATGTTTTCACTGCCATGAATATGGGAACTATGCAACAAAGTGTCCGCACAAGAAGTCTAACAAAAAGCCTTTGGAAGGAGAAGGAGGTGAAGCATTTTCCACACAATTCTAATTGGACTCTGCCATGATTGCATGCATGGAAAGCATTGTAAATGGGAGTGTGTGGTACCTAGATTATGGTGCCTCATTACATATGACAGGATGCAAAGAATTGTTCAGTAGCCTAGAGGATAAGGATCTCCAGATGCACATAGAACTTGGGGATGATGGGAGCTATAGTACCAAAGGAATTGGAACTGTAACCTTTAAGAGGGAGGTAGGCTCCTGTCTTCATTTGAAAGATGTTATGTATGTACCTAGGCTGAAGAAAAAATTGATCTTTGTAGCTATATTGGAGGATAGAGGTTATGATGTTGTTTTCAATAAGGGGAAAGCCTTATAAGACATGTAGCTACCGAGAAAGTGAAACAGATTGCAGTTAGAGTGAAAAATCACTACAAACTTGAGGTGGAAGCTTGTGTTGCACTGAGTAGAAAGGTAGAAAAGGTGCAGATTTTAGATGTTGGAGAACTCTGGCATAGGCACATGGGACAATTACACCATGGGGGCTTAAAAGTCATGCAATATATTACCACCAGTCTTCTGTAATGCATTCTTAACCAACATGATGTTTGAAAGGGATGCATTTTGGGGAAATATGTCAAATCCATCTTCTAGGGCCGAGATAGCAGAGTGGGTGAAATATTGGAGCGAGTCCACTCTGATTTATGTGGATCATTTTCGACATCCTCTATAGGAAAAACAAAAGTATTATGTGATTTTTGTTGATGAACTTTCTAGAAAATGTTGGATTTTCTTCATGAGATTAAGTGTTTTCCAAATTTGTTGAATTCAAAGCATTGGTTGCATTAGTTGAAAATGAGGCTAGTAAAAAATTGAAAGCCTTGAGAAGTGACAATGGAGGAAAATTTGTTTCTAACACCTTAAAGGAATTTTGTGCCAAATAGGGGATTTAGAAGAGAACTGATAACACCCCATAACCCACAACAAAACAGGGTGGATGAAAGGAAAAACAGAAGCATAGTGGGAGAAACAAGAGCCATGTTGCATGATCAAGGGTTGCAACTACATCTATGGGAAGAAGCATGCTACACCACAATTTATTTGCATAACATGATCCCTCATAGAATACTTGGAATGATCACACTCAAAGAAGCTTTCTTTGGGAGAAATCCAGATGGATCTCATTTTTGAATTTTGGGAGCTATTGTGTATTGTCATGTCTCCAAGGATAACATGAAGAAATTGGAGCCTACAACTAATATGGGGGTCTTTGTATGATATGAAGGGACTCCACATAACTATAGGGTGTATTTTTCCTCACTCAGGGTGGCGATAGTGAGGAGAGATGTCAAATTTGATGAGGAGAAGGCTATGAGATGATCTCTAGAGCGAGAGTTGAGTATACCACTAGAGGAGGAGCTTCTAGCTCCGAAGGAGGAGACTCAAATAGAGCTTCAGGATGTTGTGGAGCAGCCACATATGGAGGAGAAGGTAGGAGGCAGAGTGGAGGCACCCACTTAACCATAATATTCCAAAGAGTGGAGGAAGAGAACTAGAGAGGTTGAAAGGTTGGTGTAGGATGCATAATGACATGTGGTAGCTCCTACATCTTTGTGTAGGTAGAGGGGGACACCAGAAAAATACACTGGGTATATGGCTTTCATGACATAACTCATTGATTCAAATCCTTCCTTGTTTGAGGAAGCAGTTTCTCAAGCAATATGGGTTGATGCCATGGTGGAGGACTACGATTTAATCATGAAGAACACTATTTTGAACCTAGTTACTAATTATCACTTTACATTAGAGCATGTTTTATTTTCAAAAAGTGTAGATTGGATTGGATGGTGATTTTTGAAGTTGAAGCCCGAAGAGAAGGCCCTAAGCTTTAAATATTCGCTGTCATAAGTATTAATAATGCTGAAGCACAAAGGAGCATTTTGCAAGGTGACATCAACAACAATTCAGGGGCTACTGATCTACAAAGTTCTTGACATTTCACTAGAAAATTCCATCCCCTAGTGGAGCCATTGTTAAGTTCCTATACCAATAGGAGTCATAATTTTGAATGACAAAGGTTAAGCCTTGTAATATTGTACATAACTTTGCTTTCGGAAAATGTTTTCCATATTAAAAAAATGTAAAGAGGGTATGTCCTAAAATAATAATAAAAGGACAAAAGAATAAGAAAAAGGTCAAAAAAATGAGAATATATGAACCCCAAAAGACAAAAAGAGACCATGAAAGTAAGCAAGTCAAAATGCCACTAGTATTTACTTTTATGCATAATAAAGGATTGTGTGCAACTTGTTACTCATGCCACAACCGAGATAGTAAATTTTTTTAAACTTGGCTATTTCATGTTTTAAATTTTATGTTTATAGTTAGAGAATAAAATTTGACCAAATAGTGTAATCTTGGCAAATCATTAGATAGACAGAGAAAATAAAAGGAGCTCATCAGTTTAATATGAGCCCTTGGATGATATAAGGTTAGAATTAGATAGCTTACTTTGTAAAAGAAAAGAAAAATATTGTTAAGGGTTTTCTAGCCTAAATGCACGTGAATAAAGTGAAGAAAAAATGGTAGGATGAGTAAATGGGTAAGTAGTAGAAAGGTTGCAGAAATATCATGTGATTACACAAAAGCACTTATGTCATTATTTCAAATGCATTTTTCAAATATGCATAAGCAGTAAACAAAGTAAAGACAATGGTTCAAAATATGGTTTATTTAACACCCCCTCATTCATTTCACCCCTTTACTTCACTAACTGCCCATAAATAAGTTCTAATACTTAAAACCTACAAGTCAAAAAGGCTCAGAGCATTTCTCTAACTTTTGGAGGAACCGGATCCTCGACTTAATGACTTAGGGGAACAAGTACTAGAACCCCTTTCATAAAAACACATCCCCCCTTCATAAAATCCATTTCCCCTCATTAACCTAAGAAAATCCTTTTTTCCTAAGGTTTAAATACCATTTACCTAGGAAAAGTCACTCACCCCCATGTAAATCCCATTTCACCAAAAAACCCACCAAAATTTTTATCCTAAGTATAAATCAAAACACGCAATCGCATACACTTTACCCCTTTTTAATTAGGAAAACTCTCTCTGCCATCATTTTCATATTAATTAACTAACTATATTATATAAACCCATTATAACCCTTTTCCCGTAAATAATTAAAACCCTATATAAAATACCCCAACCCCTTAGTTTAAATAAAAACTAATATAACTTCACTTAATTTACCTAACTTTGGTAAAACTTAAGTTAACCCTGTATCGGCCTCACCCAACTCCCTAATCCCTCATTAAGCCTACCCAATCACATAACACAGGATTAGTCCCTAAACTAATCTTGAACCGCCATAATCAAATCCTTGGGCCCCTGATCAACTCATGTCATTTCCCCCCGCGTAGCTTCGCCTCCCGACTACCATTGATCATCCCTACCCCACATCCAATAGCGCACAATCATATCGATCACGCCCAATGGTTGAACAATAACCACCCGATAAAGTGGTTTTTCTCCTGGCCCCCGATGCTATGTGTTAGATGATGTATGGCATCGGGTGACCCCTCTCGAATACTTCCTACACCACAAAAGTGGTGCGATGGCCCCCCAAAAATGCTTCCCCCGCTCAACCGAAAAACCGTCAACTGTTCATCCGAAAGTGAAACCCACCAAAATTAATTGTTTTCTCTATAAAAGGTCGTGAAGCCCTCTTTCGCCATTTTTTCTGCGCATTCTCTTTGTAAGCTATGTAAACCATTGCCCACAAACTTCCAATTCCACTCCAGAAGACACTGCAGACAACCCAGCCAACCTTTTCAGACCGTACCAAGACTACACCAACCATTGCAATTGTCGTGAAACACCATTTTCAGAGCCAATTTGCCCAATTCCAGGTATTTCACCACAAATTACCTCTTACCCCTGCAAATTTCAAGACCTTTAGCCTGTGTACTATTTTAAATTAAGAAATTGAGTAAAAATACTGTCAACTAAAGAAATTACTTGCCTAAACCCTCTAAAAAATCCCAAAACCTTGGATAAAAACCCCCCGGAGCATAATTCAAATCCACAAGAATTGAATTATGGCTGCCCCTGTTGCCATGGACATTAGACCCATTACAACTCCACACCTAGACCTAGACCACCTTCCCCTAGCTGACGATGTTTCCAAATCAAAGACATAACTGCAATAGAGCTCCTGCTTAAAATTCATTGTTTAAGCAAAGACAGACACTTGAACCATATAGACGATATTGGCTTCTGGGAGTCCAATTTACCCAGATACCAGTTCCCCCAAGTTCATATCTTTCCATAAGTTGTTCATATGTGCTATGCATGCTACGTCCCCAGCCATAGAGCCATAATGTCTCATGACTAGAAGTTCCTTTTCATTATCACAGCTGAGTCCATTAATGAAATTTTGCAGTTCCAACTAGGGCCAAACCTAACCGTACTCTCAATTGGAGACTTGTTGGACCAATATCCCAAGCTAAGCACATCAAGATTGGCCTAGATGTTCCAAACCTTCATTAGAGAGGAGAAACACATCCCTCATGATCTCCCTCCATATGTAGCAACTATTTTCTTTAAACGGGGTCAGAACATTGTAACGATGATATCCTGTGTTTTGGGTTCAGTAAATACATTGATGAACTCATTCTTGCTTTCATGTCCATTTATACCCCAGGGCAACCTCCTGCAATCATATATGACTTTGTTAGTTTCATAGCTGATAGAATGCATGAGCAGTTCACAAGAATGGGCAATGAGAGGGTATTCAAATACTCTTTTGTATTGTACCATCTATTTTTGTACTATCAGTCATATAAGTTTCCTTTCACTCTCTAGAAGTTTGACACCAAAGGCCAGCCTATATATGTTACTTTTTGGGCCCCACTTTTCCATGAGTTTGGATCACCATATACATACTTAGACTTCATAGATTCTTTTGTGTATCCAATCATGACTATGCTCATTGGAAATCCTCCACCTAGGATAAGTCCAGATATAAAAAGAGTCCTCCAGCTTTCCAAGCAAACCAAAGTGGGTGATTGGTACCTTTACCAAAACCACAGAGAAATTAGAATATATGGTTGCCTGCTTGCACCATATAAGTTGCCAAGATACCTCCCTGTGAGGTTGTTTCCTTAGAATATTACAGATAGATCATCAATGCAGATGAAGTCAACTTTGTCAATGCCAAGAAGAAGGCCTATTTCAAAATCAAAGACCAATTAGGTCCTTTCATATACAATTCCAGAGAGGGAGGGAAAGAGGCAGACCTAATCCTACAAAGAATGAAATTCCAAAGGAGTTTTGTATGGAGATATGACCCTTTAGAATTCAGTACCAAGAAAAGGCAAAAGGTCAAGCTAGGACCTTTCATCCACCACCCCATGCCAGAAATAGAGGCATATGCAAATCAAATAGAATGGGTGAAAAATACTTTAGTAGACAGAGACAGCACGAGGGTAGATGTAGAAAATGCTCTGATTGATTTGCAAAATCAGCTTGATGTGAGCACTTTCCTGCAAGTACAAGAAGCATAAGAAAGAACGATGAGCACCCCTCCAGTCATGCATACTCCTCAGAATGAGGAGAAAAATCCAAAAAGAAACAGAGAGGGAGCTTCCACTTCAGGAATGTACACCTCTAATTTGAAACAGGAAACAAGTCACAACAAGAGGCAAAGGCTCAATCCAGCCTCTGAACAGGAATATATTGAAGGATCATGACAAGTTACCAACACAGAGGTAGACAGAAGTAGGCCCACTACTCCATCTAAAGACATACAAGAGCCTTCCACATCATAGACTCAGATTTTGAAAGGCAACTTAGTGTGGAATTGTCATCCTTCAGTAGGCCTGCTGACAAAGACCAGGACATAAAAGATAGGTACAAGGAAATCAAAATGAGAAATAAGAGGCTTAAGGCCCAAACATATGCTCAATACCTAAAGCTCATTCCCACAAATCAAACAAGGCTAATGTCAACCTTTGACATCAAGAAGGGAAAGCTGCAGATGTCCTTTATTAAACTTACAACACAGCAGCCCAAAACAACATCAGATTTCAAGAGGGTTGACATTGAAGTGTTGGCAAGGGATATTCATCCCATAGACCAGATGGAACTGCATAAACAAGCTAGAGAGATTATATACTCCACCCTCACAGGTAAATCCATAGCTGCTCTTCAGCTACATAATTCATTGAACAACATTTCGACACAATTTCAGTGAGAGAAGGCCTCCTCGCATGCCAATGATATGTGGATTAATTGAATTTAATTCTTTCGAAGACTTAGTTATTGAGCTGTGACATGATCCCAAGGATATAAAAGCCATTGTGCAACTAATATGGTATTCCTCTCCTGAGACAGAACCTTAACCATCTCAGACATTTCAAAGAATGTTTTTTTGAAAGTCTTCTCAGACATTTGGTTCTAGATGGATCTACAAAGTGAAGCATGCAACTGATGGGAGCATCACGAAGTACAAGGCCAAATTTGTGGCCAAAGGATTCTCATAGGTAGAGGCAGTTTACTATGAGGAAACATTTTTCCTTGTGGCAAGATGTTCCTCTCTCAGAACCATTCTAGCATTGGATGCACAAATGGGGTGGAAGATCCATCAGATAGATGTGAAGAGCGCCTTCCTCAATGGTGTTGTTGAGGAAGAAATTTACATAGAACAAATAGAGGGATTTGAGACATATGACAGGGAGACACATGTGTGTAGACTCAAGAGAGCCCTGTATGGTCTCAAGCAGGCACCCCGAGCATGATACACTTGAATTGACACATATCTCAATGGATTGGTGGGCTTCACCAAAAGTGAAGTAGATGCCAATATTTATCACATTTTAGTAGATGGAGAGTTACTTATCTTGATATTGTATGTTGATGAGTTGATACTTACAGGGGATGAGAATTTGATCCACTCTTGCAAGGAGGACCTCACCAGAGAATTCTAGATGAAAGACATGGTCTTGATGCATTACTTCCTTGGGCTGGAAGTATGGTAGGGTGATGGTGAGCTATTTGTGAGTCAGGGGAAGTATTCCTCTGAAATACTTCAGATATTTCACATGGAAGAATGCAAGCCTATGGAGACACCTCTAGCTACAAAATGGAGGAAGGAGCATGGTTCTTCATGAGAGACCATAGATGCTACCATCTACAAACAACTTGTGGGATCTTTGATGTATCTAGTGAACACAAGGCCCGATATATGATATGCAGTTAATCAACTAAGTCAAGCCATGGTGAAGCCTACCAAGTTATATTGGAAAGCATCAAAGCATGTTTTAAGAAACCTCGAAGGTACAACCGAGTATGGGTTATGGTATAGGAGGACAGAGGGAGTGAAGATCCAAGGTTTCATTAATGTAGATTGAATAGGGATTCCATTAGATAGGAAAAGTACCGCAGGTGCTATCTTCAGTGTTGGGTTTGCAGTTATTTCTTGGTATAACAAGAAACATAGGTCTTTGGAACTCATCTTAGTAGAGGCTAAATACATGGTTGAAAGTTAAGCAGCATGTGAGGTCATATGGATGAGGAAAATACTTGTGGGTATTTTTAGTCAGGAGATGGATCCAACACTAATTTATTGTGATAATCATAGTTGTATTAAACTCTCTAAGGATCCAGTATTTCATGACAGGTCCAAGCACATTAATATTAGGTACCATCACTTATAGGATTGTGTGTAGAGGAGAATCATGATGCTACATTCTAACTGGGGAGTAGGGTGCAGATATCTTGAAAAAATCATTGTCAATAGGCGAATTCAAATTCCACAAGTGTAGGATAGGGGTGGTCAAAAATCCTTTCTTGCTAAGAGGGAGTGTTAGAAATTGTAGCAAGAAAGGCTCAATTGACTTTTACCTTAGTCAAATTGAGTAATTCAATTTTCAACATAAGCAGAATGACTTGGATTACAGTTAGCTAGAGTGACAGGCCCTTTTCTACTACTTAAGTCAGTAAATTGAAGTTATAGGCTTGGAGTAGAGTTATGCACGTAGTGATTGCTAAAATTTAGCAATCTAGTTTAGTCATTTTTAGTTGAAATCAGTTAATTGAGCTTAAGTAATTAATTGAGTCAGTTGAAGGTCAGTTGAGTAGTAGAACTATTGTTAACTCAACGATCTCTCAATTAACTAGTCAATCAACTAAAAATAGACCTAGTCATGCATGTAATTTGAATTTCCTAGCTAGAGTGGAGGAAACGACACATTGTAATCATCAATTGTATAATAGTTGAGTGTACATGCTTGAGAGTAAAGCAGGTGATCTATTCCTTGGGATTTGTGCAAGAAAATATGGAATTCCCCTATTCTTTAGGAGCTTAATTTCTCCAAGTTTGAACAAGGAAATAGGAGGAATTTGGAGCCTTGAATTGGTTAAGTGTTGGACAGAGCAGGACAATCAGCATGAGAACATGGTTATAGTGTAGGGTGTGCATCAGAGTTGAAGCAGGACATTGTAATAATTTTTCATTCTCATTTGATTAATGAAAAGCAACGAAGGGGTTTTTCCCAGTTGGGTTCCACTGTAAATCATTGTGCTCTTATGGTTTTTATGGTTGCATGTCATTGCATGTGTTTCTAAATTGTGATTTCCATTCCACAATATTGTAGAGGAAATTTGTAATATCTTGTTTTCAATTTGAATTCATTAGTAGTCAGAAATTTCTATTAATTTTTACAACGAATGAACCCTGCCCTTAGAGGAGTTGTCAAGGAAGAAGTGAAAAAAAATTTGGACTCCAAATCCATCTATCCCATTTCAGAAAGTTATTGGGTACCCCCCTCATGATAGTCCTTGAGAAAAATAGATGGTTGCAAATTTGTGTACATTATAGAGAATTAAATAAAGCTACTCTTAAGGCCTATTTTCCACTTCCCTTTATTGACCAAGGTTTGGACATACTAGCTGGAAAAAAATACTTTTCCTTTCTTGACGGGTTCAACAGATACAATCAAATACAGATAATGCCCAAATATTAGGATTTTTTTTTCACATGCCCGTGGGGAACATACACTAACAGGGTACTAACCTTCGGTCTATGTAATGCTCTTGCAACCTTCAAAAGAGCAATTATAGCTATTTTTTTAATCTCACCCAAGAATGAATTGAGATTTACACAGACAACTCTTCTGTATATGGTGATTCATTTAAAGAAGCCAGTTTTAATCAGATGCCAAGAATGTTGTCTTTCTTTGAATAACCTCAAATTTCGTATTATGCTAACTACAATAATAGTTCTTGGTCATCTCATCTCTGATGTGGGGATACAAGTTGATCCCACAAAGATAGAGGTCATTCTATAGCTTCTTGTCCCAAAATCCCAAAAAGAGGTGAGGAGTCTCTTAGGTCACGATGGGTATTGCCTGAGATTCTTAGAACAATTTTCCCAAATAGTTTCTCCATTGTATAAACTACTCACTAAAAATGTTGATTTCTCAACTTGGAATGATTATTTCCAAAAATCCTTTGAAATGCTTAAAGACAAGCTTACCAAGACACCTGTTTTAAGGGGATCAAATTGGTCCCTTCTTTAAATATCTCTATAAATGCTTCAAATATATCCCCTGGGGCAATTCTAGGTTAGTAAGAAGGCCAGTCATCTTACACCATCTTTTATATTAGTAAAAATTTAACACATGTCGAACTAAACTATATAGTCTCTAAGAAGGAATTATTAGTTGTAGTACATGTGATCAATAAATTTAGGCCTTATATCACTAGATATGAGGTCTTCGTTCATATTGGTCACTCTGCTATTAAGTAGTTAATGAAAAACCCATAACTAATGGTAAAGTGACTAGGTGGTTGTTGTTACTATAGGAGTTCAATGTTACTATTTTAGGAAAACCTAGTAAAGCTAATCTTGTAGATGATTTTTTATGTAGGATTCATAATGAGGGACAAGATATTTTTATAGATGATGCATTTCCTAATGAACATTTAATTTATATCTCTATTAATTCTCTATGGTTTGTCTATATATATATATATATATAACTATTTAGCCACAAGTAAGCTACCATAACAACTCTCTTCCAAGGGGATGAAGAAGATTGTGAAATTCAAAGCCTCCTACTCTTGGGTTAGAGGGGACCTTTTCTGTATTAGACTTGATTTGATTATTAAAACATGCACACAAGAAGGAAAAATGCTTCATATATTGACATTTTCCCACGATGATTCATTTGGGGGACATTTCACTAATAAAAGAATGTCTTATAAAGTCTTGCACTCGAGATACTGTTGGCCTACCCTGTTTAAGGATGCCAAAGAATATGTCTAAAAGTGTGACAATTGTCAGTGGATGGGTTACACAATACAATCCCATGAAATGCCTTTACAACCTTAGGTACTCATTGAACAATTTGGAAATTGGGCACTTGACTTTCTAGGGCCTATTACTCCAACATCTAGAAGAAAAAGGTATATTTTGGTTTGTACAAATTATGTCACTAAGTGGGTAGAGGATAAGGCCCTTTTTCATGCTAATGAACAAGTAATTGTTGGATTTTTATTTGAGGATATGTTCATGTGTTTTGGTGTTCCCTGAGTGATTGTAACATATCAGGGAGAGCAATTCACCTCAGACCTTGTGCAGGCCAACATATAACAATATAAAATTGTACGTCTACACCCTATCATCCATGGGGAAATATGAAATTAGAATCAACCAACAAAGTCTTGAAGGTCATTTTGACCAAGATAGTGTAGTTGCATCATAAGGACTAGGAAAATGAGCTTCCTAAGGCCATTTGGGCCTATAGGACCACGTGGAGGAATATAACTAGACACACCCCATATGAGTTGGTATATGGCAAGCAAGTTTTGCTTCCAATTGAATTTCAAGTGAAACCATATAGGACTGTAGCTCGCTTGGGAATAAATATCTCTGAAGCACAACAACAAATACTCTTCCAGCTGAATGAATTAGACGAGATGTGAAAGATTGACATTCAAAGAACCACTTTTTTCCAATAGCAACAAAGTGAATGACGCACTAGATTCATCAAAAGGAAGTAGTTCAATCTAGGAGACTGCTTTCTCCTCTTTGATTCAAAGTTTAAATAGTTCAAGGAGAATTTCCATACATGATGGCTAGTGTAACACACCCCCTTACCATCCTGACCCAAAGGAGGTGGTTACTAGGTTAACCCGACTCCCAATGTCCAGTATTAAAAATGGGGTCTAAATATTTTTTTGTTCTTTTTCAAACTTCTCGAAGACATGAATGAGCGACACTATTGCACTTGTCTCGTCAAAATGATTCCAGTGATATAAAATTTTACCCTATCTTGTTTTCAGGGTCAAAAGTTGTGATCCCAAATGTATCATTAATAAACTCTACAAATCTATCTTGCCATGCCACATGACATCCATGTGGTCCTAGCATGGTTCCCTCATGACATGCTTCCTTAATGCCACATCATCGCTATGGCACCCTAGACCGTCATGTGGAATGTTAGACACATCATGACCATGCTTTTTCGTAATCTACTTTATACCTACACACACACACACACACACACACACACACACACACACACACACACACACACACACACACACAGATATATATATATATTACAATCACGGGACCCATTTTTTCAATTGTATGAATGAACCAACACTTGTAGGGTTGTGTGGCTATATGGATTTGTACTATCGACCCCCTTTTTCATATGTATGTAAACTATATACCAATACATGTCTAACGTTACTTTTGGTACTTGTGGGCCCAGTCTATGATCCAATGACAATGACAAACGAAATTGATTCGATGGTTCTGATTGGATCATGACCCCCCCTTCCATGTTGACGTCACCAGGGGATTCATGTTCATAGTCTGTGACCAGCTCCACAGGATCGATATGATGGTTTCAATCTTTCCCACTAGATCTATGATATGTGGGGGCTCAAATTTTATTTGGTACGAAGAGAAGGTGGGAGGTCCGCTATTGGATCCTTACCATATGATGGTAATTGTAATTCACAGTCGATTTGCATTAACATAGATGCACTCTGGCGCAGGGCCACATTGCCATATGACCTGCACCCATTGACGTTATACGCTGCAAGGGTTAAGCCCCTTCCACCGAGGGCTCTGTCATTCAATCTTTCATAATAGGGTCACAATGCTCAATGCTCCAAATAAGATTTGGTGCTTAGTCCTTGACCCCTCCCTCTAGGTTACATGGTTCAACATGCAACCAAGGGAAAAATATCAAATGGGCTAACCGCTTGTGTGAGCACAATATTGTTCTCATAGGGTATCCGAAATGGCTCTTGATCACGTTTAATCCATAAGGGTAATCTTGTCATAGTTCATCAGTCACGCTATAGACATGGAATCATCATATATGGAGGATTTGGAAGTGTGTTTTCCACACCCATATTCAATAAACATTTCAAGTGTTAGGCTTGTAGAATACCCTCAGCCCTGATGAATGTATTTGACCTATTTTACTTATCTGAATGTATAAACTTGAAGATTTTAAACAATTTTGCAAGTGTAAATTACATGTGTTTTGGGTAAAGGATCAATTTATGAAACACATAAAATATGTTTTTTTTATCTCAGTTTTGCATAAAATAAAGAAGACATTAGTACCATAACAGCATACACAAGACAACAAATGATAAATGAGTTCACCCCTCTTGGGCTACATCTCGTAGTCCAACTTCCAATGTTGGGCCTCTTTCATTATGCTAAAAAAATGTGTTTATATCAAGTTAAAATGCTAATAATGCTAAAACAATGTCTTCATTGTCTCCAGAATAGTAAAAAGCCCCCATTTTGGTTCTTTCTGGACCTCATTTGGCCAAAAACTAAGAAAGTTATGCTTGTTTCTTCATTTTCCCAAATTATGCAGCTAACCATCCTCCAATTCTGCACCTAGCTTGAGCTCCCCAAACGCAGAACCGATGCACTAAACCTAGGACAATTCCCGCTCGATGGTTGAATTTGTAGAACTGTTAAGGGCACCATTAAGGCCCTAGTTCCGAAAAAATAGGCCACATGGGGGCCACGTGCCCAGGAGCCAGGGCTAACTGCCTGCCCTTGTCGGTCAAGCCCTCGATCACTTGACATGCGGTCTTTTTGTTCCATGAAACTTGGGATTAGTGCTTAATTTTTGCGCTTCTCCTGTTCTTTCACTGCGGTCGTATGGGAGCCCATATGGCTTGGGGCTGGCTCTTTGGGGTTGGCCCCCTTTTCATTCGCCCATGGTTCTTGTGTATTAGTTGTGGTGGGTGTCATGACCATGGGGCTGGGGCTAAACCCTGAACCACAATCCCGTCCCTTGGTCCTCTTGGGCGTAGTGACTAGGGCTGGAGCTTAGCCCCGACCCTACCCCTAATCATGCCAATAATGCAATTTAAATATAATTTGCATTCTTTATATAACAAGTGACATGGTGATGGTGTGATGATAAAGTTGTTGGTTTCTTGGTACTTGTTCTCACGTTTGAATCTTGAGGATGTTGTTCTGACTCCAAATAAATTTTGGTGAGCCATGAGGAGGTCTCGTGGTAGCCACTGGTTGGCCCATGTGACACTCCCTCATTGGGCCACCACAACAACATTCGACAAATAAAACTAACCCACAAAAACCAATCACCTACTACCAAGTGTTGACCAACCATTGGTCGATGAAGAACCCAATCCCCTACCAATTCATGGCCCAGTCAGCTTACGGACTGCTGACTAGGCATCCCCACAACTCAAATTTCACTTTTTTTAGTTGTTTCCCAAAACGAACAGAACGCGATTTTGAGAGCATCTAATGTCAAATTTGAGCAAAATGAGTTGTGTTGGATTCATATTTCTGATATCTATCCATTAATTTAGGTTTCAAGCTCTATTGCACACTTTCAATTTTGAGCAGTTTTTTGATCCACTGGATCACTCCTCCCCATTGGAATCTTTTGGACCTCCAAAATCTATTTATAAGCCAAAAAATAGATGAGGGTACAGTTCCCTCACCCTTCTAGTATTAATCCATTGACCTTTGCTTGAATTTTTCATTTTGAGCTTTTCATGAAAATACATCATTTTCCCTAATTTTGAAGTCCTTGTCTTGCTGTCATAGATGACATCTTGCTGAAATTTCCCAGAATATGCAGAAAAACAAATTGTCTTTGAAGGAATAAACACATTCCCTCCTCAGTCTCCAATCAACGGAAACTTAAACAATCTCAAATTCTTCTCATCTTGAACACTGTTGTCATGATGATGCTTACCATGTCTAGCCTTGTACTTGGCTTGACTCTTAACCAAATGTGATTGCCATCGCCGTGCACCATCCCTTTTCAAATCCAACACATTATGAAACCCACAAGAGTAATTTTTGGAACCAATGTCCTCTTTGTCAATTTTGTTTTGCATTTTCTCTTTTACCTCTGCACTCTATAACACTGGCATCTTGTTCACACCAATGTTCAACAATGATGCATGTTGCTGCAAATTTACTTCATTTTGTTTACCTCTTTTAGGAGGCAACCTGTTAGACTCCTGAAACATCTTATCACATGAATTAGAAACATAAATGAAATCATATTTAAAACTTGAATCATATACTTGAAAGGCTTTAGATTCCTCAACACCTTCATGTTTGATCATTAACAATGCAAAGTTTTAACTAGCATTACCAATCCTCTTCATTTGTCCCGCATTTACAAGAGATGCATTCATCTCATTGTTGTGTGCTCTAACAATGTGCTCAATCCCATTCTTGAACATATGCTGTTTGTTCATGGCGATGAAAAATATCTCTCATATCATATAGATATGGGCTTCCCAAAACAATACCACATATATCAATTGGAATTACATCAAGCTCTACCTCATCTAGAAAGTTTGCAGTGATTTCAAATTTCAGTTTACATCTTTTTGTCACATGCAATTTTGCATTGTCACATATCCAACCTTAAGGATAAGGTTTAGGATGAGGAATGGTTTCTAAATTCAACTTCTTGACAATGTCTTCTGAGATAAGATTTTCTTGTGAACCACTATCAAATAGTGTATCTATCTTGGTATGTTTTGAAATAACTCTAACATGGAAAAACTCTATTCTTGTTTTTTCATCTTGAGTTTCATTGAGACAATTTGCATAACTAATACTTGAAATGTTCTTACTTTTCAAACCCATGGATATGATATTTGTTTCATCTCCAGAATCTAAAACTAAATCATGTTGTGTAGTTGCAGCTGTCATCTCCTTCTCCTTGTTCTTAAACTTTTTGGGTCTCATTTTGGATGAAGTTTCCAGCAATAATCTTGATCATGGCCCTCTTTAGAACAATGTTTACATGTGAGTTTTTATTTCTCTATCCTGATGGTAGCATTCTTCTTCCCTTTTTCTTTGAACTTACCCTTTCCTTTCTCTCTAGACTCAAAGGAACTCTCACTAGTTTCTTCAGAAACATTTTTCCCTCTTGCCTCTAAATTAGTTGCATGAACACAACTTCATATAATTTTGTAGGGTTAAACATGAGAATGGTATGTCTCAAATAACTATGAAATCCTCCAATATATTTGAGCAAAGTATCTTATGAGGACAAATCTATACCTAAAATCAAAGTTCTTTTCCTAAATTCTTGAGTATAAGATTGCACATCTTTCCCTTTAGCTGTCCTAAAGTTTTGCCAATCCATAATAGATTTTTCCATGTATGCTAATGGATAAAACTGCCTTCTTATTGCAACAACAAAATCATTCCAAGAGGATAAAACCTTACCATGTTTCTTCATGTCCTCTTGAGTTTTGGCTTCCCACCAAATTAGTGTTG